>JARSSU010013661.1:0-83486 GCA_029619165.1 Eurosta solidaginis
AAAACGGAAACTTACTAAAGATCTTGACGCGCCATTGGGCATGATGTGGGTGTACGTTTATCCACTGCTCGGAACAAAGTACATGGATTATAAATCGTGCTGGTAATATACATCAAAAGGGCTAGCACACAACTGGGCCCGCGTGCGGGTGTTTGTTGATGAGTTAATTCGTCATTATCGGTGGACGGTACGAAAAAGGACGAGGTACTTTCCGTGGTAGGCGGTGCAAGTAGAAATGCATACAAGATGCGATTAAGTGTGAGATATTGATTAAGACATGACGATGATTATTCTGTTAGTAGTTAAAAGGTAAATGAGAGTCCTGAGATAACTAAAATCAGAAGCTCTTATTGAGCTATGGAATCTCTTTAAACACGGTTTGTAAACCGGAGGAAAGTTAAAAGGAACACTTGGTGTTGCTTAAAATATTATAGGTATCAACCGAGCCTAGCTCTTCGAAAGAGTGGACGTGATTCTTTTTCACAAATTCCAGAGGAGGTTATCTCAATGGAAAGCCTTCAACAATTTTACTCCTCCTCGCCCGCGCAGTGAGACACGTGTGGCTTGCGCATATGCTCACCATATACTCAAAGTCAGATGAAAATTCGCCACGACGCCAACCAGCAAGCAGTCAGAACCGTTCCAAGTGTTTTCATGGTTCAAGCCTTTGTCTAAATCCCTTCCCCCATTTATATCTATATCATTCTCAGTGACCTGCTGGTATTCAAGGGGTTGTATAGTGCATCTTTCTCAGAGTGGGTTCGCCAGTTGCAATTTATAGCTTCTCTTCAATCAATTATCAACCTCACCTGACCGTGGAGACACTAGTGATTGAGCAAGCAAGGTTCTAGCGATACTAATTTCTCATTTAAGGAGGGGGTTTTAATGACTTTGAAGTTTTTATATATGATCACCTCAATTCGTTCTCGCGATGGTCGGGCTTAATACCTTAATTGCGATATTCCAAAATGCACCGGATCAATATCCGGCTATATGCGGAGTCTCCTATCGCATCAAATCGAAGAAGAAGAAACACCCTCTAGCAGCACAACATCCATATCAGCATCTGCTACGCACCACAATTAGGCACAATTTATATTCAATATTTTACCACGGTCTGTTCAGTGTCCTTTTTCGCATAGTCCATAAGCAATAGATATGATCTAGCTTATTCCTAAGGAGAGCTCTTCGTGAAGGTAGCTCTGTGGACTGTGGAATATAGACTCTGGTGTACAAACGTTACGCCACGTTCATGCGCCCTTCTGGATTCTTTTGGAGTGAGATATCGAAAAGTGTCGCCCGAATGCTGGGCACACAGATCTGAATAGGACTTGTAAGCAGGTTTGCCATCAGGATGGTCCTGTTCAGGTCAACGAGTGTAGGGCGGTCTTTTACATCCGCAACAGGAGCAATAAGAGGGGCCACGCTTGAGCCGTGAAGGTTGATACCTGAGCTGCTTAACCGCCTTTCCCGGCACAATAGCAATGTGAATCATAATCTTATCCATCCAGTTGTTTAAATCAGCGTACTATATTTCCGTCTTTCGTGGACTTATAGACAATGTGTACGCATCTTCCCAAAGCCTAATTTAAGCGCCTACATTTCCCACATAGAAGTTTCTCTTTATCCAGGAGTGTTTGGTTAATTTTAATTATCTTTTACTGACGTCT
Source organism: Eurosta solidaginis (assembly GCA_029619165.1). NCBI lineage: Eukaryota > Metazoa > Arthropoda > Insecta > Diptera > Tephritidae > Eurosta > Eurosta solidaginis. Next base: position 1,671 of record JARSSU010013661.1, read on the forward strand.
GACTGCTTATTGGCTAGCGTGTGACCTCCTTCCTGAAGTCATTAAAATTTCTACCCGAAACCTTGACTTGGAGTATAAGAGTAAAATCTTTTCGCACTTAACTAACTTTGCGGATCAAAACAAGGCTCCGAGAGCTCCGATCAAACACACTGAAGTGGATTATATCTAAAAAGCTATAGGCTTCTGTACTACGCAAACTCATTTCATCGAGTGTACCGGTTGAGAGAATGACGTCATCAGCAAAGGTAGGCTTTCCGAATAAAAAGCGCAGACAGCTGTCCAGCATTCAATAATCGTGGTGTTCGTTATATACTGTGAAATTCCAGCAGTGAGGCACCTTCGAATTCCTTCAGCTACCTCCTGGAAGAGCGTCAGACTCTTCTTACTAGCTTGCACAGAGGTCCATAACAATCTTCCCGATCTCTGTAATCTACACAAAATGATTAAAAAGTTGACTTCAATCAGCACTGCCGAATGGTTGTCTTAATCTTACTTACTTTATCACTTATTTCTCTTTCGCAGGCCCAAAAAAAGTTATGTTCAAATTTCTTGGGTGAAATCATATCGCTTCGTCCCACAGTTGGCATGTTTATCACTATGAATCCCGGTTATGCAGGACGCGCAGAATTACCCGAAAATCTCAAAGCTCTTTATCGCCCTTGCGCTATGGTTGTGCCCGATTTTGCGCTCATCAGTGAAATTATGATGGTTGCTGAAGGATTTCAGGACTTAGCGCGTCCGCTCGCACAAAAATTCATTACACTCTATACTTTGTGCAAAGAGTTGTTGTCCAAACAGGATCATTATGATTGGGTTTGCGTTGCCATCAAATCGGTGTTGGTAGTTGCCGGTTCATTGCGGGTAGTATGTATGTATGTACAAGAATGTATGATTGTGTCATTCTAATTATCTTTAGTTAACTCCAATACTACTGTCGTGTACAAATAATTTCCTATCTTTGCTACTCGTAACGGTAATTTGCCAAAAACTTTGTAATAAACTTAGTCACCTATCGGCACAGAGCAATAGACTGCGGCCTTCAACGATTCAAACGGTTTGGCAGTGCGATTGGTGTATACTCTGTGCAAAAAAGAAAAACGTAATAAGTGTAGAGATTTGTAAGGATAGGAATGAGGTTGATTTCATTTGTAATTGGAAAGTATTTGGCCCTTCTCTCGTACCACTTAATAAATCAGAATGATTTCATCAACTAGGAAACTGTTATTTATGTTGATGCTGGTTGAGCAGATATGGTCAAAAAATTAAAACACAGTTGTTGTTGTTTTCCCGACGCGTATTTCACCGTTCTTTTCTCACGTCATCTTCTGGGGATTTTCTTTAATGCTAAATATGTAAAAATAATATACATATTAACATTTGATACTTTTTTCTAACAATAAACATGAAACTAACACTTCACACAAATTTTTCCTTTTACTTGCATTAATTATATTAACAATTAAATTATAAATGCACTTTATTTTTAAACAAACATAAAGAGTTGCACTTGCATTTTTTTGTTTACTTTGATTTGCATCTCTGGAATAACAGCCTGAGTAGACGCTGCTGATGTTGTCAAAGTCTTCTTTAAAATTTAGTGTGTTGGTATTTGTTGTTGTATTCTTATGCTTTCTAGAGACATTCTCGTTTTTTCTCTTTTTTCAATATCTAATATTTCGACATTTGAGAAGTCCGCTATATGGTTGCTCTTTGTTAAGTGATGAGCTAAACGGTGATCGTTTTTTGTTGTTGCTGCGTCTTTTTGGTGTTCATTGATACGTATACCCAGTTGTCGTTTGGTTGTTCCAATATAACATTTTCCACATTTATCATCATCGCGACCATTGCATGTTATTTTATACACCACATCATTTTGTTGATCTTTTGCAATTGGATCTTTGATTTTTGTAAAAATAACTGGAAACTGTTAAGTTTAGAGAAAGCATAAGCTGGACTCACTTGTAGCGATAGGCCGTTGGTACACTTTGTATCCTGTAACCTCGTTATTGGACTGGATTTACGACTCGATTGTTAAACAGACCCTCGGATCTCGGATTTCTATATGATAACAATTATATTGTTGTCGAAAGGTAGATATGTTGGTGTGAAGAGTCTCTATTGGTCCCATTTAGATCAGTTAATCTGCATTTTCAGCTTTATTCCACCTTGAGATTAGCTGAGGTCACCATTCCTTGTATGAATATCACTTACTTCTACAAATTCTGTATGACTGAAACATTGTTCACCTATTGTTTGACTCGTGGAACCGAGGACTCTTGAGAAATCCCTGGAATATTGCCATTTATGAGGTGGATTTTGCCAAAGCTTTCGGTTGATCCAGGATCAAGTAGAAGTCCAGTAACAAATCGTGGTTAAGGATAAACCCATTTCTGCTGATAACGCACTTACAGGAACACGAAGCGCATGCTCTAATAATAGTCACCCCGATTTCCTTACTAACGTCAAGTTTAGCGAAGTGTATAACGTTGGGAATCTACACCCTGCACTGCAAAAACTACTGCAAGATTTGGACGTAGAGATTAACAAGGAAGAAGCGAAACCCGCAGAGATTCAAATGGCTGTGTAGTGCAACCCTTCCAAATTATTATCAGCGCGATGGACATCGCTTCGCCATCCCAGTTCTCAACCTCATTCACATGTGCCGAATGCTGTTTATTCAGCAGTCGGGCTCTGGCGATTCCAAGTTCATTGTAGAAAGTTTCGAGAGGTCAAAGCAAAACGTTCCCGGAATGGGCAGAATAATTAAGGTGTTATTTAAGTTTCAACATAGAACTTGAAAAGTTCTGCCTACCCAAACGGTCCCAGAGCCAGCTGAGAGAGACCAGTAAAGACGCTTATATTAAATAGCCGATCATGTGCAAAGAAAACTAATGACAAGTGATCATGGTTTCGCACCTTTTTGTTGAACTTGGCGAGTTTTGTATGATTAGTGAGCTAACAGAGCTCACAATTATTTCGAGCTTCTTAGGCACAGAAACCAAACAAGGTCGGCTAGTAGCCTACAGAGAGAGAAGCATTTGGCTACGGCAGTAAATAACAAGGGCATCGGCGCTTTCTTTCCTGCATTTGGAAGACACCAAAACTTTTCTAATTTTCCTAGTATACAATATCCAGAGGCTCGTTGCATTAATCTAGCTTATAAACCTTTCGATATGTTGTATGCTTCAGTTCAACGGTAAGTGATTCACTCTTTTCAATGATTATTGCTGGAGTCATGCATCTCAGGCTCACTTTAAACTCCGAGTTACTATGGAGGGAACATTTAGGCAAAGTAACAACGAAGGATGCAACAGTACTAATTATGTGCAGACGCATTGCAAGCAAGCCCTGGGGATGAGGCCCTAGAATACTACGAAGGATATATCCCACGATAGGCAGAGCCATAATAGTGTATGGAGCGGTTGTCAAATTTAGTTACATCGCAGAAGTCGCTCCAAAGTTTGGCACGAGGTTGCGTCACCGGAACAACGCGCACGTGCCAATCTTCGGCGATGGAGGCGCTGCTCGATCTGAGTAGAAGAAGAATACCAAATGTAGCTAAAGAAGCTTGCTACAGAGACAAATTATTTCAGTCCCAAGACATGGATAGCCTGGCGGGGCAACTCTAACTCATCCAATATCCAAAAGACGGCATTGCCATCATATTAAAATTTTAAAAGAAGTTTCAAATAGAGTTGGAAGATAAGGCTTCAAAGGTGTCGCACTCTAAAGTTAGGGGTGTCCACAGGGACCATACATTTGTATGGCACGCAGATAGTGGAGGACACCAGCTCTCGTACCGAGAGTTTTTCAGACGGATGTATACGCCATAAATTTGTGTGCAGAAATAAATCTGCAACGTGTATACTCAAACGAGAGCATCGCGATACTTAGCTATATTCAAGGCAATATCTTGGACAGAAAACTCACTATTCCTTCACAGGGCGGTGAAACTGAATTGCCTAGCAGCCAGAAACATCATCAGTCTGGCCTGAATTACAGGCCCCAGAGGGGTTGAGAGCAATGAGAAGGCAGACAACCCAGCCAGGAAGGTAATTACTGCAAGATACATGGGACCTGAATACTTTATAGCAATTGAAACTCACACAATAAAGAATGCACTTAGGAAGGAAGATATATATCTGACGAATCAGCACTAGAATTAAATTAGGGGGCTGCGACAGGCAAAGATATTGCTAAACAGATACAGCACTAATTTAAATCTCTTCAAATGTTAATTAAGAATGTTAACGAGGATACTTACAGTTCACTGCAGACTCAAAAGTCACTTGTACATGCTGAGTATTTGTGCCAGCAGCATTTGTCGGTTTTGCAAAAACGCGGAAGAGACTGCAGCGGGTTAGGGGGCTTAGAATATACCCGCGGCAGGTATGCCTATCGTAAGAGGCGCTAAAGTACCAAACTGATTCAAAGGGTTGTGTAGCGCAACCCTCTCAAGGGGTTGCCAGCGCAACATATAGCTTCTCCAACCCAATTGTCAACCTCACCTACCCATGGCGACATGTTTCATTAACAGCCGATGCTCTGGCGGCCCCAAGTTCCTCGGGGAACCAGGGAATGGGGAGGGCGGGATGGCATAGAAGGTTTAATGTGGTCATATAAATCGTTCCCCAGATGGTCGGGTTAGTACCTTAATGGTGCTTTGTTACTGGAACGTACCGGATCTGAATCCGGCAAAGGACCATCAACATCGATAACACTCCCCAAAACCTTCGGGGAGTGTCTTTATCGTTAATACAACAACAACAACAGACTGCACAGCACATCCTTTGCGACTGCGATACCATTGCGAGAAGACAAAAAATATTTGGCCTTTTCAAGCTTGAAGATAAGCCCATACATTCCATGAAAGCGTGTGCTATACTCGATTTTCTGAGGGTCTCGGAATCGACGAATTAATGGAAAGAGAAGGGGGCACAATAGATTTCTCTCCTATTCTAAGATTTTTTCTTGAAAGCTGTGTATGAGCCGACAGTTTTCAACTGAGTATCCGTGTAAGAAGGCTGCCAAAACTTATTTTTACTTTTAAAGCAAAATATATCTTGATGGCGAAACTTGCGCATTCATATTTTGTTGTGTAGAAACTGGAAATTTGAAGTGTTGTTGTAGTCGCACAAACTTTCCGTAAATCCTATTTGCACCTGCACTCTTATCAAGTCGTGTTTCAGTTTATTAAGTATCGAATTGTTATCTATGTTTACTGTTGTTTTGTCCTTGATTGTTAGCACCTACACTTTGGATGCTACTTTGCAGCAAACACACACACCCACACACACACAACTACCAACTTATAATGTTGGCTCTTACGAAACTTACATCTTCACGTTGCACAACGAAAAATCTATGTGTACCAAAGTCAGAGTGCTGCATTTTAATTAAAAGTTTCCAATGCAATGTAATGTGATACAGTTAGAAGTACAGACGCACACACCTTTATAAAGGCTATGCACTAAATTAGTCCATCGCAGCCTTAACGATCTTCGACTTAGACAACATGGTGTCATTAAGTGCATTCGCTAATTTACTTTTGTGACTTTATGTGACCTCTGAGCTACTTCCTCGTTTATTTTGTTATCTCCCCGCGTTGGTTTCCCCGCAAAACTTATACGGCAGTGCAAAATGACGTTGAGCAACTCTATCAGCTCAGTCAGAATTGGGAAGAACCTCTCCGAACTATTCGAAACTAAACGAGGTTTCAAAGAGGATAACCCTTTTATTATGCTCTACAAGTCACTTATCGTACCCGTCCTGCTATATGGTGCAGATGCATGGACCGTGGCAAAGTCAAATGAAGCGGGTCTGGGAGTGTTCGACACACAAGTTCTTCGAAAGATTTACGGGCCTCTGAAAAATCACGCTCCGGCTTAGGAAATATTTTTATCTGAACCCGCCTGTGAAAGCACAGGAAGAAGGCGGCCCCTACTCTGCTGGAGGAGCTAAGTGGAAAATGGTTTAAATGCAGTGGCGCCAGTTGACAAAAAGGAAAAGCGACTGGCGCGCTGTGTTGGACGGCCATAACCGTTTAAACGGTTAAGCGTCAATTAAGTAAGTAAGTAATGCCTATAAATGATAAAACAAAGTTTGACGTTACTTTGTTTATTCTCGAGACCGAAATCCTAAAAAAATATTCTTCTTTCTTAGATTGGTGCTTAACCATCTTAAAGGTTTGAGTCCTTCTTCGCTTGTCCTTTCATTTGGGAATAGAGAAATCATTTTCTTTTACAGAACAATGTCGTTCTGGAAGCCTTTAAAAACTTTCTTGTATAAGGGAAAAAACAACGAGCAATCTACCAAAATTACCAGCAACTGAACAGAGGTAAACACTTTCAGGACAAAGTCTCAAAATACTTAAGGATGCTTAGGAACATCGTTATCTTCAGCGCCAAATTTGCATGTGTAAAATGGCTCCAGAAGCGCTTCTTTAAAAACAACCCAGTTTTTCGCTTCCTTATATATTGGCTGTTATGAAAGTTCAGAAGCTTTAAGAGAGTACCCGAAGAAGCTAACGGCCTAAAGCTACTGATGAGTAAGCTTACATCGACAGTTAGTGAACTCATAGAAAACGCGATGTTGCGACGTTGCGCAATAAGCAGGATATGACGGACTAGAGGAAGTCCCATCAAAACTGACCTAGATCCGTTCACAATGAAAAGCAATAAAACTTTAACCGAATATGATTGCTTTAACGACGACTTGTGTCTCCTCCGAAGCCAAGTACTTTAAAATAGTTACTGACGTCAATGCTGATGGAAGACTAAAGACTTGAGCATGTTGAACCTGCCAGTGTAAAACATGTATCTAGGCCGGCGCAAGCTGCTTCACAGAAATACCTTAACGTTGGATGCAATAAGCCAGCCATCTCATCAAGAGTTAAACGTTATTCTACACGTAGTGCCAATGGGTACAGACTAAAGGAATTCAACATTAGGAAACCAGCCACCTATGAACTCGAAACAACTAAACGAAAGAGAAAAATCCTATGACCCTTGCTCGAACTGTCTTCCTCAGCTTTTAGTGTCTTCAAAGCGGAAATGTATGCAGTGGAAAGAGGGGATTGACTATCATGATAGTCTCCGCAACTAATATAACGTATTTTTTGCAAGCATTTCACTCAAGCGTGACAAAATCTAAAATTATAAATAAGTGTCTTCTAGGGTCCACCGATACAGCAATATATATCGAAATGAGAGATTATTTCGAAATGGATTAAAGCAACGCGAGCAACTCTTAACGACCACTATTGCGTGATATCCTGAGGAATACAGTGTTTAGGCAACGAACGATCAGGAGCAATGGATGTGAAGCCTCATGGGCTTTACTTTCGCATGGCATCACCATGGCGTTCGATATTCCCCACTTTTAAAGAGCTTTCTGTTGAATTTGCATCCAGGTCCCGCTTATCTTTTGAGTGTAGTTTTAACGAACGTGATAATTAGTTTCTATATTTCTAGACGGCTCAGTATGTATACCATAACTTTGGCGACAGTGGTTTAGGTGACCCTAATTTTAGCCTCCCTAGTGAGCATTTGAAGAAGGTGTTTCCACCTTAGACCTTTTCCTTTGAAGAGCATTTTACCCTTAGTACTCTCCTTATCCATCTGCCTCGCTTTTTAGTTTCCTCGGGATATTACGACAGCTTAAACAATGGGTCTCCAAAAGTGAAAAGTGATTGCTCTTCCTTTACTCTTTCAACTAACAAATCGCATGCACTCTTGATCAGTCTGATTTTGGCAAAAAGGACGATGTTATTTCCATAAGTCACTTCAAGCTTTACCGTCTAGCCTTTGCCAGAACTATGTAGCTATAGCTAACGTCGTCGTTGTGGTGCCAATGAACCTTCACGATGTCCAAGTTAGCTTCGCCTGCCAAAGTAGCTACCACTTAACCAAATCTGGCTTAAGTATGTTTTTCATAGTTCGGAGCCGTACTGCAGCGTCGATTAAATCACCAGCATTATTTTCCGTTTTGTCTCAATGTTTGCCATCATGTTGCTCCGAAACGTTATTTGCTTAGACGCCTTCTTTATAGCATGCTGGGACTGGTACTTGTTGGTTCGGGGCGGCCGCCGTGGTGTGTGGTGCGTGCTCCGCCTACCACACCGAAAATCCTGGGTTCACGCACCGGTAAAAGCAACATCAAAATTTTAGAAAAAGTTTTTATCAATTAGAAGAAAGTTTTTCTAAGAAGGGTCGCCCCTCGGCAGTGATTTGACAAGCACTCCGAATGTATTTCTGCCATGAAAAGTTTCTCAGTAAAAATGCCTCTGCCTTGCCGATGACGTTCGGAATCGGCATAAAACATGTAGAAAAATTTTAAAAGGAACGCGACATAATTGGAAGCGAAGCTCGGCTTGAAATCTCTTCGGAGGTTATCGCGCCTTACATTTACTTGTTGGGTCGAAATGACGTTCTATAGATCAGGACCAATCATTGATTTATCTATATAGATAGCCTTGATTTTACCACCGTTGCCTTCATGCTGTCTGCGCATCTGCCAATCACACTCTCTGCAAGTTTTTTCATGTATCATGGTGAGCTCATTTTGAAGCATTAAGGCTAGCTAAGGTTAGACCTTCAAAAATTCTCTAGAAAACAAGTCTCCATTGAGAAATATCCCGCGGCGAGGCTCCAGCAGGAACACCCTGCCGCACTTTCCGCTTGAGACGCAGCTTGATTCAAAGCTCTACTGAGCATTTAACCATAAGGCTGCAAGAAACATACCTCTTGGACTTCAAGGGGTTGATAAGCGCACGAAACAGCACGTTTCGAATTCCCACGGAGTACTGTCACGTTTCGTTTGTTTTCTTGGAAGACTATAAGTCCCAGTTGTCTGAGTTTCCAACTTCAACAAACGAATTGTGTTGGTCTTTCGCGCAAATAATGACAAGTGCTTGTCTTCACTGGGACCGATGTTATATATTCTAATTTATTTATGTTTTATTTGCAGCGCGATGATCGCTATCGTCCTGAAGACCAAGTGCTTATGCGAGCACTACGTGATTTCAATATACCGAAAATCGTAACAGATGATGTACCCGTTTTCATGGGTCTTATTGGAGACTTGTTCCCCAACTTAGATGTACCGCGAAAACGTTCACTCGAGTTTGAAGCTATCATTAAAAAGTCCACACTCGATATGAAGTTGCAGCCTGAAGATGGCTTTATTTTGAAAATAGTACAATTAGAAGAGTTGTTCGCTGTCAGACATTCAGTCTTCATAATTGGTTTCGCTGGCACTGGAAAAACTGAAGTATGGAAAACGCTCAATAAAACATATCAAAATCAAAAACGTAAACCACATTATAATGATCTCAATCCAAAAGCGGTAACCAATGATGAACTCTTCGGTATTGTAAATCCAGCGACACGCGAATGGAAAGATGGCTTATTCTCGATTATAATGCGTGATCAAGCAAATCTCGGCGGTACGGGACCCAAATGGATTGTATTGGATGGTGATATAGATCCAATGTGGATTGAAAGTTTGAATACTGTAATGGATGATAATAAAGTGTTAACGCTGGCGAGTAATGAGCGCATTGCACTGACAAAGGAGATGCGTTTACTTTTCGAAATTGCCAATTTGAAAACAGCAACACCGGCCACAGTATCACGCGCTGGCATACTGTATATTAATCCACAAGATTTAGGTTGGAGTCCCTTCATACAATCATGGTTGAATACACGCGCCAATCAAACCGAAGTGGCTACGCTCAATGTGCTCTTCGACAAGTATGTGCCACCCATGTTGGATGTGTTTAATAAGCGTTTGAAACGTATTACGCCCATTTCGAATATCGCAATGTTGCAGATGACTTGTTTCCTGCTGGATTGTATGTTAACGCCACAAAATGTGCCCAACGATTGTCCAAAAGATTGGTATGAAATATATTTCGTATTCAGTATTATTTGGGGTTTCGGCTCGACGCTCTTTCAAGATCAAATCATCGATTGGCGTAATGAGTTCCACAAATGGTTTATTAATGAATTTAAGGCTGTTAAATTTCCTCCTGGTAATAACGTATTCGCCTATTATGTGGACCATGAAACAAAGAACTTTTTACCGTGGACCAAATTAGTGCCTACTTTTGAGCTCGATCCTGATGTGCCATTGCAAGCCAATTTGGTGCATACATCCGAAACGACGCGTTTGCGTTATTTTATGGATGTGCTTGTATCAGATAATCATCCGGTCATGTTGATTGGTGCTGCGGGTTCTGGTAAAACTATTATTATGGGTCAAAAGCTCAATGCACTACCCACAGATAAATATGCCATACAAAATGTGCCCTTCAACTTTTATACCACTTCCGAAATGTTGCAACGTGTGCTGGAGAAGCCGCTGGAAAAGAAAGCTGGTCGTAATTATGGACCGCAAGGTAATAAGCGCATGCTGTACTTTGTGGATGATATGAATATGCCGGAAGTGGATAAATATGGTACCGTTCAACCGCATACCCTAATAAGGCAATTTATGGACTATCATCATTGGTACGATCGTGTGAAGATGACGCTGCGTGATATACACAACTGTCAGTTTGTGTCTTGTATGAATCCATCGGCTGGTTCGTTCACCATAAATCCGCGTTTGCAGCGACATTTTTGCTCCTTTGCTGTCAAGTAAGTGCAATATTGTTTTTTTTTGCGTTATATATATATAACTTTATAATAGGATCAAGTAGCTCGGGACTGTACTGAATAGGTTTGAAGCGATAATTAAATATTTAAAAAAATTGTATGCAGAGGGCAGAGCTAGGAAGACTTCACTCAGCTTGTGCTGCTGATGAGAACTCAAGAGCAAATTCAGGGCAGAATTAGCATTAAGTCGCAGCGACAGCGTCGAAGTAGTCGCAGTGTCTGACTGACTATGATGGCTCTGCGTTTCGTTCGTTCCTTGATTTTTGAGCAACGACGTGATTTGTGACTGTGTTTTCTCAGATGATGTGACTGTGATTTAGCAATTACGCTTGCCAAGAATGCCATTCGCAACTCTCGTAATGAAAAAAGTATTATCTCTGTAACTCGAATCAATGAAGCGATAATTTGTGCTGCTTTCTAATACAAGATGTCGCAGTAAACTGCAACCGCGCGATAAACTGCTACACAGCCTTCGGTGGTGGCTTACTCAGGCAGCTGACAGTAGATAGCAGCACAAATCACGTACTCATTTATTCATATTATTGAAGCTACACATAGTTGTTCTGCTGCGACTAAAATTGAAATTGGATCTGTGATTCAGATTTTTTGGTAAGCGTTATTGTAAACTGTGATCAAGATCACATTGCTCTTTCATCACTGTTCGACCACAGCTGTTCTTTTAAAATTTACGAAATATGCCTACGCCAACTCTGGAACCTCTAGCTAAAGATCAAATCCTGATTATATGGTGGTCAAGTCGATACTATTTTATAGGAAGCTTGTCCTGTGGAGCGCTCTTGCGTCAATTAGCACTGGCAATAGCATTGTAAGTGTTCATCGGATAGCACGGCATAGTATGAGCATCGCTCTTAGAAAAGAGCCCATACTGAGGTATGGATGGCGCTCACAGCAAAGCAATACCGCTCTCAAACGTTGATAGCAGACACTACCTCTTTCAGCGTAGCGATACACTTCTGGTAGGAGGCGGATGAGAGACAATCTGCTAAACTCATTCGGCTCACCTCGGTTTATTTGTGCCTGGTGATGTGTGTTATGATGGGAGCCAATGGAGTGAGTCTTAACTATTGGTAAATCTTCCATGCTGTAGTTGCATGGAAGTTCACGAAGTAGAATAGCGGAGTCACTTCATGCTGAGTTACCCATCTTTGGCCAAAGCCAGTTATCAGTTTTGAGCCATCAGAGTAATTTCCATCCTTCCATTCCTTCTTAAAGGGGTTAGATTAGGTTGAACTGGCCGATCCATGAGGACCTCACATAGTGTTACCAGAAATTTTTTTTAACGACCAAATTGAAAACCGCTATCAAAAACCTGGACCTATGTTATAAAATAACTCCGTCCTCTTGACAAATACTAGAAGCTTCCTAGGACTTAAGCCACTTGCTGCTTCTAGATCTGACAGCTGTATCACTCCTAATAGCTGGAGTTTTAGCCTGACAAGCGAAAGGGTACTTTATATTCTGCGTCGGAAAATCGCATACAAACAAAACGTGGAACCCATTGGAAGTTATCTTTGTTCTTAAACCGTTATTAATGTGACTTGCCGGGAGTTGACCGATTTTCACTTTCTAAATGCTTTCCGTCGAATAGCTTACTTTTCAATAAACCTTGACGGAACAGAAGTTACAAAGTGAACTTTAGTGAACGCTCATCATTCTCTTTGCACCCTTACTTTGCGTCTAGAATTTAAAGACAGGGTATTTTTGGTTTTCTAGTGATTATTTGGGCTTACCCATCGCCCGTTGCTTTTCTCTCGGTAATTGCTGGCCTGATGAGCTTCTGCAAAGTTTATAAGAATTTTTACTTGATCGTTATAGCTAAGCCGTCACCGAAGCGAAACGTCCTTATTTTGTCTTTAAAAGGTTTTAAGAAATACACTGGAGGAAAGTGCAGGCCTGTCAAAATATTTTCTTCAGAAACTGCCATGGGGTATCTCCTTGCGACGGCAGAGTATCATCTGCACAGCGAGGTGAAAATACCCCCCATAAAGATGAGAAACGTAATGCTGAACCAATAGTTTGTGTTAAATACTCAGAATTTGTGAGTGATCGCATTTTTTGGATGGGCGAAGCACTTCTACAATAAAAAGAAAAAGATCACAATCTGTTTGATTTTCTGGACCCCATTTTGCTGGGAATCATAAAATTTCCATATTGGAGAATTACACTAGCCAAGCCAGTGATAAAATAAGAAATCTCCCTCGTCTGAAGGTTCTACTCTTAACATAGTCTTTGCTGCCTTAGCGCTATTCTTCATCAGCCTACTTGTTCAACAAAAAATGGGCTTCGTATGAGTATTCTTAAGAAATTGGAAAATAAACTAACACGAAGCAAAGCCATGCCCTCTAAGTAGGAAGGTGACTAGCTTAAAATCTAACTACATCGCACCGATGACCGAAATTAGCCTTCACTATATTGCACTACTACACACTTATAATTCCCCTCTCTACCAAGCCGTTTAAAGGGCTAAGAATATTACCGCGTGAGGCATGTCTGTCCTAAGAGGCAACTGAAATCCATAGTCCTAGAAGGTTCGATGTTATAACCAAACCGCTCACGAGATTGTCGGGCTTGCTCATTAATAGTACAAATTTTTGAAACGTACCGTATCAATTTCCCCAGCATCTTGAGAAAGTGTTTTGACCGCTTCATTAAGAAGATGATTGGGGAGAGTCGATCAGCGTTTGCGATTAGGGAGCAATGTGCGAAATAGATGTGTGTCACCTAGTGAGAGGTGTTCCCTGAAACATAAGAGCAAACTGCCTAAGGACTCCCTTGTAGCTCAGAAAGTTGACTTAGGAAAACTATATTAATAGCCCTTGAGGTTAGTTAGCAAGTGGGTACACATTTCTAAAGTTAACTACGGCGCATATTTCATTTCATTTATACCGTATTCGACATCCTTTCAATTATGCGCCTCGCTTACAACTCTTTGTTTTTCAGTGCCCCCGGAACCGATGCTCTCTTCCATATTTTACATTCCATTCTATCACAACATCTGGCTACGCCACATCTTAAGTTCGATAAGGCAGTAATAAATCTCGGAGAGTCACTGGTACAAACAGCAATTGCACTGCATCAAAAAGTCGCCGCAACATTCTTGCCTACGGCCATCAAATTCCACTACAATTTCAATTTACGTGACATCGCAAATATTTTCACGGTAAGTGCTTAGTTTAACACTTCTGAACTTATTCTTTAACTGCGTTATTTTTTGTAGGGCGTCTTATATGCCAACTTCGAAACATGTCCTAATCCAAACCAACTTTTACGTCTTTGGGTACACGAATGCAATCGTGTTTATGGCGATAAACTGGTTGATTATACCGACATTGGCAACTTCCAGAAACTCTTAAACGACATGGTACGTAAGGGTATCGAAAATTTCTCGGACGAAGTTGTTTTCACGAAGCCACTCATTTACTGTCACTTTGCTAAAGGCCTGTCAGATATTAAATATGCCAGCGTTCCTGATTGGGTACGCCTAAATCGTTTGCTAACCGAAGCCCAAGAGCGCTACAACGACTTTGTGGGCGCGCTCAATTTGGTACTCTTCGAAGATGCTATGGCACATGTTTGTCGCATATCGCGTATATTAGAATCGTCACGCGGTTATGCGCTTCTCATCGGTGTCGGTGGTTCCGGTAAGCAATCGTTAACGCGGCTGGCTTGCTTTATCTCATCTCTGGATGTATTTCAAATACAACTTACCAAAGATTATAGCAACAATGATTTAAAGGCAAATTTGGCGACGTTATACATGAAGGCTGGCGTTAAATCGACACCATGTTGTTTCCTTATGACGGATTCTGAGGTAGCGAGAGAGCAATTTTTAGTGCTCGTCAACGATTTGCTCGCTTCGGGTGACATACACGAACTCATACCGGACGATGAAGTTGAAAATATAATCGCTGCTATGCGCAATGAGGTCAAACAGCTGGGTATAATGGATACGCGTGAAAATTGCTGGAAATATTTTATAGACAAAGTGCGCTCTCTACTCAAAGTTGTGCTTTGCTTCTCGCCTGTTGGCGCTACACTCCGTGTACGCGCACGTAAATTTCCGGCGCTTGTAAATTGTACAACTATCGATTGGTTTCACGAATGGCCGCAAGAAGCGCTCGAGTCAGTGTCGTTACGTTTTCTCAACGAAATCGATGTGCTGCCAAAGTCGTTTGTGCGATCCCGTATCGAAGTTCATGGCTTATGTGCATAAGACTGTCAATGATATATCGCAAGTTTACTTGGCTAACGATAAACGTTACAATTATACAACACCCAAATCTTTTCTTGAGCTCATCAATTTATATGCAAAGCTGCTACAAGAAAAAGTTAAAGCTAATCAAGACCGGCGCGTACGTTTAGAGAATGGTTTGATTAAGTTGGCAAGCTGCTCAAAAGAAGTTGACGCTTTGCAAGACGTACTTAAAGTACAAGAAGTTGAACTGAAAGCTAAAAACGAGGAAGCGGATCATCTAATCAAAGTAGTAGGCGCAGAAAACGAAAAAGTGTCCAAAGAGCGCGCATTTGCTACCAAAGAAGAGAAGAATGTACGTCAAATCGAGGAGGACGTAACAGCTAAGGCTAAATTGTGCGAGGAAGATTTTCGTAAAGCGCAACCAGCTCTAATAGCCGCTCAGGAAGCGCTTAATACTCTTAATAAGAATAATCTTACTGAATTGAAATCCTTTGGTTCGCCACCAGAAGCTGTTGTCAGCGTATGCGCGGCTGTTCTCGTACTCTTCGCTTCCAAAGGTAAAATACCAAAAGATCGCAGCTGGAAGGCGTGTCGTCAAATTATGGGTAATGTGGATAAGTTCCTGAGTGATTTGGTGAACTATGATAAAAAGCATATACATCCGGATATTATTAAAGCTTTGCAGCCATATATTAATGATCCGGAATTTAATCCGGAAAAAATTATGGCTAAATCAGCTGCAGCTGCTGGTCTTTGTTCGTGGGTTATAAATATCAATCGCTTCTACGATGTCTATTTGATAGTCGAGCCCAAAGAGCGTGCTCTAGTTGAGGCGGAACAAGAGCTGAAAGATGCGCGCGATAAGTTGCAAGCTCTAAATGATCGTCTCAATGAACTGGAAGAGCAATTGAATGTCTTGCAGATGGAGTATGATGAGGCTTTGGCAAAGAAACAAAAGTGTCAAGATGAGGCTGATAAGACAGCATTCACAATTGATTTGGCTAATCGTTTGATTGGTGGTTTAGCTTCGGAGAAGATACGCTGGACTGAGTCAGTGAAAACGTAAGTCTGTAAAATAAATATTTCTCATAAATAAATGCTAACTTTATTTCACCTTTCATAGACTCAAGGAAGGTATAATCACTCTACCAGGCGATATGCTACTCATTTCATGTTTCATTTCGTATGTGGGTTGCTTTACGCGTCCATACCGCATTGAACTGCAGCAGAAGATGTGGCTGCCCACTTTCAAAAATAGTAATGTAAGTAGAGATCTTGTTTTTTTTGAAATTTTATTATTTCAAATTCTGTTCAAATTTCAGCCCAAAATTCCAGCTACTGAAGACAGCGATCCATTTGAAATGATTTGTGATGATGCTCAGATCGCTGAGTGGAATAACCAAGGCTTACCAAGTGATCGTATGTCTGCCGAAAATGCCGCTATTTTGGTACACTCTGATCGTTATCCGCTAATGATTGATCCACAGCTGTAAGTTGCTTTGGATTTCCACATATTTAGAGTCATTGCCTTTTGCATAAGTAATGAGGGCACAATTGTGTCATGGAATCAAGACTCCAATCCCATACACAATGGTCTCTGGATAGAAAATTTGATCTATTTATGCAGGTTATCTTGGTTTGATGTGCTAAGGTCAGAATATGGAAATTGTTAGGTAGTGTAGAAATTGTTAGATAGTTAGGAGCTGCTGCTGATGATAAAATCGGACATCGTGCGGAGGTGTAGAGCCTCTCTGGCATCTATAAGTCATTTCAATGTCTCCCCTTTACTGGGTCAATGGGCACAGCGGCATTGAAGGGAATGATCTCGCTGATGAGATGGCTAGGAAAGGTTCCGATTTAGACACAAGTGTGATGGACAGCTCCGTCCGAGCGCCGCTGAGTTATCTCCTTGGGAGAATCGAGGAATATGAGACAGGGCAACGGACTTGCTGTAGACCAAAAGGGTTGACTGCGAAGTCTCAAGGTCCTCATGGCCATGCTTGGATAGGAAAGGCACCAGCTTCCTTCTCAAACTGAACAAATCTGCGGTGAGCGTAATAACGGGTGTCATCACAGGTCATTGTGCTATCGCGCCAGTGCTCCGACGGTGGCGAATACCACCAAGCTTCCTCTGCAGAAGCTGTCAGGATAAGGAGGAAGAGGAGTCGATCTACCACTTTCTCTGCCGATGTCTGGCGCTTCAAGAAGAAGGCTCATATTTCTGGGCTCACGCTTATTCGACAGCCTGGCAGAGTACCACTAGGATCTAGTGGTTCTAAATGAATGTGAAGCCATCCTGCACTTACTGAGGGCACTCACAATGGACAAACATTTCTCCTAGTTGAAATGTGGGTAATACCCACGCACGCCCTCTTAACCTAACCTAACCCTGGAGCTGCCCGACGGGAAATGTGAAAATTCAAATCGAAGCTTGTTCCGGTGGGGTATCTGCCGGATATCTAGTATGACATTATTTCTATTTATATTTGTGTATGTCATCAGTGAAGTGGCTGCCGAAACGCGAATGAGTGAAATGAGAATGAAAGTCCACAGTGAGATGAGTTGTGTCGATTTTCTCAGTTCGAAAATCCGGTCGATAAGAATCTTGCCGAGTGTGATGCCACACTAATAGAGTAAAATCAGTGCGTTGACTGCAAGTTTCAATCTTTCGTAAGGACAAAACTGATTCCGCGGTAATTTAGCCACGTAACCAGCCTTCTCCTATTTTCCATCAAAACTCTGTTATTCTTCAGGGCTCGTTGTGCTGTGCTCGTGTACCATTTTATTGAATGTAACAAGACATTTGCTATTATGTGATGATATCACCCTTTGGAGATCAGACTCTGCAAATTACAGTGAGCCCAAGTTGTTCCAACGAGACTCGCTTTTTTCTGTCACAACCCAATTAACAGCAATTTCAGAAGGTCAGAGTTTCACGACATGGGCGTTGCAGAGAGCCCATAGCTTTCACTCTATATCATCCAAATTTTTTAAGCCTGATTTGAATAAGCTGAGTCCGCTGGATCCATTTTTTGAGTCGCGATAACGTAATATACTAAGAATGTTGGCCGTTAACTACAAATGTACTAGATTTTCCTAGCACACAATTCACTAATTTTTTACCCGGCTTTAGCCGTCTCATTCACTCACAAACTGTCATAGATAGCGAAAGGTCCTTAAAACGCACAGTTCCGACAAGATCCAATAAATGGGAGAGAGTTTTTTGATTTTTAGAGTGCGAGGGTAAATGTTGATTAACACTGTGCCTTTTTCCATAAGAACTTTAGAAGAGCGAAGCATCCACCTTCGAAACCTCTGCCAAACCGTCAAAAACCCATTGGAGCTCATGAAGAGAAAGTGATGAATCAACATCTATTCCTCCTTATTCCAAGAGCTTCTACATGGGGCGCCATCACTGAAATATCTCTACAATAGCGCAGAGTCCGTAATTACTTTCACTAAAGATTGTTTAAGTATGAGGGAAAGATCTATCCACATATCGGAATAAGATTGTATTCCACGTTACTTAGGTCCATAACGGAACTAGTTCGCTAATATTCATGTCAAACTCGTTCGCTTAAATATTACTGGGCCAAGAGATCTAGGAAATAGAGCCCTGAAATAGAGTCTTTGACGTTAACGTACAACATTGGTAGCCAACAAAAGTTGTCTTTGCTATGTCGTGGTGAAGTTCAGCTGCAAAGAGTCAGGAATTCAGTAAATCTTACTAGTCTGCAGATGTCTCGAGCAAAGCTCAGCCTCAGTTCGCTTAAACATATTTTTGACGTCCGTTTAAAATGTTATGTCTTTACTTAAATCCGTATCCCACACCTTCCTCTAAGGATGCTTAATTGTATGTAATTGTAAGGCAATAACTGCCGTAATCTAGTCCGTATCAGAAGATAGGTAGCTTTTGCAGCCAGAGCTGCCCTTTAATCTCGGGTCAACATTCTTTCTCGAGATTAATTTGTAGTCGCGAAATATACTAAGATTTTTGTCTTATAGTGCCCTATACAATAGGAGTTGATAAATCCAACAGTACGATAAAGCAATGATATCCTTAATATATTTCGCCTTCATTCCAGACAAGGCATCAAATGGGTTAAACAAAAGTACTCGAACACCATAATGGTAGTGCGCCTTTCAATGAAAGGCTATTTGGATATGGTAGAAAAAGCGGTGAGCAACGGTAATGTCTTGCTAATCGAAAACATTGGAGAATCTGTAGATGCTGTACTCAACCCCCTACTGGGACGCATGTTAATAAAGAAAGGAACCTGCCTCAAAATGGGTGATAAAGAAATCGATTTCAATCCGAAATTCCGGCTCATACTACACACAAAACTAGCGAATCCACATTACAAACCCGAAATGCAAGCACAAACAACGTTAATCAATTTCACCGTAACACGCGATGGTCTTGAGGATCAACTGCTCGCTGAGGTTGTAAAAGTGGAACGTCCCGATTTAGAAGTTATGCGCACGCGACTTACACAACAACAAAATCACTTCAAAATTACGCTCAAATTTCTGGAAGATGATTTACTGCAGCGCTTATCATCGGCAGGCGAAAATGTTTTGGAGGACGTAACACTGGTAATGAACTTAGAAAAGACGAAAAAGACTGCAGACGAAATTGAGGTGAAGGTTGCTGAAGCGAAAATCACTGCTGTGCAAATCGATACTGCACGTGAAGCATATCGGCCTGCATCGGAGCGCGCCTCTATTATTTATTTCATACTCAACGATCTCTTTAAAATTAATCCGATATATCAATTTTCGCTTAAGGCCTTCACTGTTGTCTTCTCGAATGCTATGCAGCGCGCTGTGCCAGCAGAAAAGCTTAAAGATCGCGTCGAGAATCTTATCGACTCAATCACTTATTGCAGTTTCTTGTACACTTCACGTGGGCTCTTCGAACAGGACAAACTCATATTTTTGACGCAAATGTGTTTGCAGATATTAATAAGCGCCGGTGAGGTTGAGCATGCCGAGTTAGATTTCCTGCTACGTTTCCCCTACATGCCCAATCAAACGTCGCAGCTCGCCTTTCTCACCAATGTGGGCTGGGGTGGTATACGCGCTCTAAGTAATCTACCAGCCTTTCGTAATCTAGATAAAGATATAGAGGGCTCACATAAACGTTGGAAGAAATTTGTGGACTCAGAGTGTCCAGAGCGTGAAAAGTTCCCTGGCGAATGGAAGACAAAGTCGGCTATACAACGTTTGTGTATTATGCGTTGCATACGCCCAGATCGCATGTCTTATGCTATGCAGGTATTCATTGAGGAGAAGTTGGGCTCGAAATACATAGATGCGAGATCAGTTGAATTTTCTAAGACTTTCGAGGAGACAAGCCCTGAGACGCATGTCTTCTTTGTGCTCTCGCCTGGTGTGGATCCACTCAAAGACGTTGAGAAATTGGGCAAAACAATGGGCTTTCATGGTGATAACGAAAACTTTCATAGTGTTTCGTTGGGGCAGGGTCAAGAAATTGTAGCAGAAAATGCTATTGATACCGCCTCACGTGAAGGTCATTGGGTTATTTTACAAAATATTCATTTGGTGGCACGTTGGCTGCCTACATTGGAAAAGAAAATGGAAGCATCACTCATTGATGTGAATTCAAACTATCGCCTCTTTTTAAGCGCGGAACCAGCTGCAGATCCGGCATACCACATACTCCCGCAGGGTATACTTGAATCGGCTATTAAAATCACAAATGAACCACCGACTGGCATGCAAGCCAATATACACAAAGCTCTCGATAACTTCAGTGAAGAAACACTTGAGATGTGCTCCAAGGAAACCGAATTCAAAGCAATATTATTCGCGCTTTGTTATTTTCATGCAGTGGTGGCGGAGCGTCGTAAATTCGGTCCACAAGGTTGGAATCGTGTCTATCCCTTTAATGTAGGCGATTTGACTATATCAGTTTACGTGCTCTACAATTATTTGGAAGCTAATACGCGCGTACCTTGGGAAGATCTACGTTATCTCTTTGGCGAAATTATGTATGGCGGTCATATAACCGACGACTGGGATCGTCGTCTTTGTCGCACCTACCTGCAAGAGTTCATGCAGCCCGAGCTTATTGATGGCGATCTTGAGTTTTGTCATGGTTTTCCTGCGCCTGGTATATTGAAGTATCAAGGCTACCATGACTACATTGACGACAGTTTACCCACGGAAAGTCCCACGCTCTACGGTCTACATTTAAATTCGGAAATTGGTTTCCTCACCACTGTTTCCGAACGCCTATTTCGTATCGTTTTCGAGCTACAACCACGTATTGCAGGTGCTGATGCTGGTAGCGGCGAATCGCAATCACAAGAGGATGTGGTCAAGGGTATGCTTGAAGATTTACTCGATAAAATACCTTCGCCTTTCAATATACCAGAATTGATGGCGCGCGTCGAAGATCGCAATCCTTACATCATCGTCGCTTTTCAAGAATGTGAGCGCATGAATATTTTGATGTACGAACTGAGGCGTTCATTGCATGAGCTCGAGTTAGGTTTGAAGGGTGAGCTGACGATATCTTCAATTATGGAAGCTCTTATGCAATCGCTTTTTATGGATCAAGTACCAGAGTCATGGACAAAGTTGGCATATCCCAGTTTATTGGGTTTGCAATCGTGGTTTGCCGATTTAATGTTACGTTTGCGTGAACTCGAAGGTTGGGTTGCCGACTTTCGCATGCCATCGTCCATTTGGCTTGGCGGTTTCTTTAATCCACAAAGTTTATTGACTGCGATTATGCAACAGACGGCGCGTAAAAACTCATGGGCTTTGGATCGCATGTGCTTGAATTGTGATGTAACAAAGAAAACGAAGGAGGAAATAAAGTGAGTGAAGAAAGTTTCTTGCAGCCTTGCGATTGACAGTTAAAAACAAATAAATTTATTTGTTATTATTTCAGCGCTCCTCCGAAGGAAGGTTCCTATGTAAATGGCTTGTATATGGAAGGCGCTCGCTGGGATATGAATTTGGGTACCATAGCCGATGCTTTTCTGAAAGATCTATTTCCACCCATGCCGGTAATTTTTATCAAAGCTGTTCTATTGGACAAACAGGATACAAAGAACATTTACGAGTGCCCGGTTTACAAAATTCGGTAAGAGCCTATAACCACAGATTCAAGGGGCTGTGTAGCGCAACCCTTCAGGTTGCCAGCGCAATATATAGCTTCTCCAAACCCACATAAATCTTTCCCGAGATGGTCGGGCTAGCACCTTAAAGGTGCTGTGGTACCGGAGCGTACCGGATATGTATCCGGCAAAGGACCATTACATCGATAACACTCCCCAAAGCCTTCGGGGAGCAACCTTATCGCTACAGCAACAACAACAATACCCTATATTTTCTCTGGGAGATCGTTTTTTCCTGATAAAATGATCCTTATGAATATTTTCGGGATGAGCATGCAATAAAATTCAGAGTCCTTTGATTTATAGCTTAAAAAACACTCGACATAAACGATTACTTTCATTCCCTCTATTTACTACTTTCACTTCTCTTACTCTTTTCCGCTATGCACTCTCCCGACCAAGTCTTCACCTCCGTCATTGTCTGCGTAGTATTTCGTATTTTCCATGCCCGTCTTCTACTCTTTCCCCCTCATAACATTTCGCTCTCTAACGCTGTATGTCACTCTCCTTTTCCTTACCCACCACCAACGTTTCTCTACCTTCTCCCGGTCTTTCATTTTCGCTTTTTCATTGCCTTCTTCCTCTAATGCTCATAATATAAACCCTATCTCTCCTTCCTTCTCGTTCGCCTGTCCACTTCATTTTTCATTAAAACATTCCTTCCTCACAATGCTCAACCCTTCTTGCAAATACATTGATGTCCTTGAACTTGCGAAGCCAAGGAAAAAAATTCTCTACAGAGAGACCTCTTCCTTTTACCCCTCCTCTTTCTCACCCCTTTCCTCTCACTGAACTCTTCATCTCAGTCCCCACACCTCACTCCTCATCAGATATATGGCATGCTTTGGAATCCAAGGTCTAGATACAAACCTTCACCTTTCCGTCATCATACGCTGAGACGACATTAAGCCACATGAGCACCTCTAGATTACGGCGCCAACATCACGCGGGTATTCCGTCAAGTCTTGCGGGTTTTCTAGGATTCATAGTGCACAGGGCAGTTTTAAATAATTCGTTCGGCAATCCTCTTGGGTAACGTGCCTGTCCTCACTGAATGGTTTGGTCGAAAACAGAATGTCCACAATGTTTATCTTTGCCCTCGTCCATCATCTGCTTCGGTGGACGAAGATTTTTCAGTTCTTCTGAAACTTTCGGAGCTCCCTGTCTGCCACGCGCACGCGCTGACAGTCACTGCATCCTGTTTCATGTTTTCGCTGCTTTGCAATTTCGCTTCTTCCACACTATACAAGCTTTTTGTTCAATCCACGCCCCTTTCTATGACATAGACACTGGAGTTTTGACAAAGGCAATGCAATGTCTGTTAAACCGTCTCTTTCGCCACATTGACTATTGTTTATCCGTCTGGCATCTTGTTGTTGTGCTAACGATAACTGACATCTTCCAATACCGATGCTAAGAACATGGCAAATTCGACCTTAGCTGCGTCTCATGCCAATTTTTCATGTAACCCGTTTTGGTATCTGCCCCTGCCTGGATCAGAAGAGCACTTGGGACTTTTGCCATAGTTTTAGTTTAGTGAATTTTCAAACATGTGCGGAACTGTATAGCCCAAAGCGCCTGAAACAGATTTATTAGCGGCTGTCATTAGCACACACTTATACTCAGGTCAATCTTTCTCAAGGCGAATCTGTACGATGTGATGCCAAAGCGAATGCAACCCAATTCGATGTGCAGAAGAATGTCAAGTCAGAAGAAAACAAGTAAGGAAGTCTAAGTTCGGGTGAAACCGAACATTACATAGCCCAGCTGTACACTCGAAATGCTGTTGTTGTTTGTTTTGTGTGCTTAACAATGATACAAGGCTGCGCAATAATACATATACATATGGTTCTATTCTGAACTAATTTTCTTCGAGTTATGGCTCCCGAAACATAGAAAAGTGCTTAGTCATAAAAGGGGCGGTGCCACGTCCATTTTTTTAAATTTGAAGTTTTTCCTATTTATTATTATAATTCACTTGGGAAATGAAATACCATTGTTATAAAGCTCTTTTTTGCAAAGATATAGCTTATTTTATTCGTCCACGACCTTTTAAAAATCTTTTATATAAAAGTGGGCGTGGTCCTTAACCGATTTCGTTAATTTTTCTTGAACGCATTCCTTATTGTAAAGGCAACCTCTCTGCCGAATTTTGTTACCATAGGTTTAACGATTTTTGATTTATGATTAACTAACTTTTACCCGCGGCCCCGTCCGCAAGGAGAAAATGAAATTTATGGGCTATTCACGTTAGCCTGCTTATGAAGTTATCTGTTTAAAAATTTTTTTCTGTCCAATGCATTTTATTTTTGTAATTGAGTAAAAAAAAGAACTAAATGAGCTGATAACCTGATAGGATCCCCAAATGATCGCGAAATTATTCAGAAAAAGCCATGATATGACCCCGACGCCCCGGAAGGGTCTCCAAATGTTCCCGGAATAGTCCCAAAAAAAACCGGAATGACAACGACACGATTCTAGACTTATCCAGAGGACCAAACAGAAATGTTCCCCGAAGGGTACCAAAATTATAACGAAATAGTCCCGAAGAAGTCGCGAAATGACCCTGACGGGATCTCGAACGGATCCCTAAATGACCCTGACGGGATCCCGGACAGATCCCGAAACCCATCCAGAAATGATCTTGGGAGGGTCCCAAAATGATCCCGAAATAGTCTCGGAAAAGTCCAGAAATTACCCTGACGGGATCCCGGACGAATTCTGAAAACCATTCAGAAATTATGCCGGAAGGAACCCCAAATGATCCCGAAAAAATCACGAAATGACCCCGACGGGATTCCTGACGGATCCCGAAAACCTATTCAGAAATTATGCCGGAAGGAACCCTAAATGATCCCGAAAAAATCACGAAATGACCCCGACGGGATACCGGACGGATCCCGAAAACCATACAGAAATGATGCCGGAAAACACCCCAAATTATTCCGAAATAGTCCCGAAAAGTCCCGAAATGACCCCGATGGGACCCCGGACGAATCCTGAAAACCATCCAGAAACGATGCCGGTAGGTACCCCAAATTATCCCGAAATAGTCCCGAAATGACCCCGACGGGGTCCGGACGAATACCGAAAACCATCCAGAAATAATGCCGGTAGGTTCCCCAAATGATCCCGAAATAGTCCCGAAATGACCCTGACGGGATCCCGAACTGATCCCGAAAACCATCCAGAAATTATGCTAAAGGGTCCCCAAATGATCCCGTATCAGTAGAGAAAAAGTCCCGAAATGACGCAGACGAGATCCCGGACGGTTCCCGAAAATCATCTTGAAATGATGCCCGGAAGGTACCACAAATGATCCCGAAATAACCCCGACGAGATCCCTGGCTCATCCCGAAAACTATCCAGAAATGATGCCGGAAGGGATCCCAAATGATCCCGAAAAAATCCCGAAATGACCCCGAAGGGATTCCGAACGGATCACGAAAAGCATCCAGAACTGATGCCGAAAGGGTCCCCAAATGATCCCGTATTAGTCGAGAAAAGGTCCCGAATTGACCTGGACGGGATATGGGACGGATCCCGAAAACCATCTACAAATGATGCCGGGAGGTACCACAAATGATCCCGAAATGACCCCGAAGGGATTCCAAATGATCCCGAAAAAGTCCCGAAATGACTCCGACAGGATCCCGAAATAGTCCCGAAATGACCCCGGACGGATCCCGAAAACTATCCAGAAATTATGCGGAAAGGTCCTCAAATGATCCCCTAATAGTCCCAAAGAAACCCTGACGGGATCCCGGACGGATCCCGAAAACCATGCAGAAATGATGCCGAAAGGGTCTCCAAATGATTCCGTATTAGTCGAGAAAAAGTCCCGAAATTACACCGACGGGATCCCGAAAACCATCCAGAAATGATGCCGGAAGATACCCCAAATGATCCCGAAATAGTCCCGTAATGATCCCGGATGGATTCCGAAAGCTATCCAGAAACGATGCCGGAAAGGTCCTCAAATGATCCCGTAATAGTCCCAAAATGACCCTGACGGGATCCCGGGCGGATCCCGAAAACCATCTATAAATGATGCCGGAAGGGACCCAAAATAACCCCGAAAAATCCCGTATGATCCCGGAAACCATCAAGAATTTATCTCTCAAAGGTACGCAAATGATCCTGAAAATACAACGACGGGATGCCGGACGGATCCCGAAACCTATCCAGAAATGATGCCGGAAGGGTCCCCAAATGATTGCGAAATAGTCCCGAAATGATACCGGAATAGTCCCGAAAGGACCCCGGCGGGATCCGGACGGATCCCGAAAACCATCCAGAAATTATCCCGGAAGGGTCTCGATATGACCCTAACGGGATTATAATTAAGGTGAAGCTAATTATAAAACCATATTAATAAGGAAGCAGGCGCGTTTGGAGCGAATGAAGAGTTACATAGAAACATACAGGTAAAGCTAATAAAAGCGTGCTAATAAAAACAATTGATGGTGGGCGGATGGCGGGAGGAGAAGGAGAGGACCACTGATCGTTTCTCCAAAATTGTTTAGATCTCGATCTGTATGTGCCAGATACCAAAAACTATTGATTTAGGAGAAAATTTATATTGAGTTGTCACAATTTATAGATTTTACACCAGAGGGGCGAGAAAGGGGTAGGGGGCGGAGGGTGTCCCTGCTCACTTTGTAAGCCCTCGACTTATTTGACCCATTGAGTCTGTAATATTGGTGAAAGCCAGTATACGTAAAGTTATAATGTGTAAAAATTATTAAAAAGGAATTGTTCGAAGGGGTCGTGGGATCCCCACCCCCCTTTCCATGTTCGAAAAAAATTTCGCTAGTAGACTATTGTCTCCGTCCCAAATTTCATCAAAATCCGTGTAGCCGTTCTGGCGTGATTCAGTCACAAAGACGAAAAAATACAAAAATAAAATTATAACTGTTCCTTTTCAAAAAAATATAGCTAGTGGATCCTTCTAGACTATTGGCTATATGTGTGTAAAATTTCATCCAAATCGGTCCAGCCGTTCTTGCGTGATTGAGTCACAAAGGCAAACGTCTGGACAAACATCCAAACATCCAAACTTTCCCATTTATAATATGTATATATTAGATAATATTTGTAAAATTGATTTTATCACAAGTGGGCGCTGCCACGCCCATTTAAATAAAAATTTTTGTATTTAATTAGCGAGCTTTGCTCATATTGCTTTATACAATGGTTTTTGTAATTGATATTAGAGAAAAATTGTAAGTTTACAAACGGCGATGGTTACTAGGACATATTTCTGAATTTCACTTCTTCATCATATTCATAAGATCTCTATTCTTGGTTACACGCGAGTGCTTTTGTGTGTTATCATCCCTGAATCGTCTCAAATCTTTGTTATGGGCTTCTTGTGCTTCTTCAGAAAGTTGAACAATAGCAAAATTGCTGATTTTATAATATCAGTACTATGCACTAAGATTTTATGAACTGTAGCAGGCATATAAAACCACGGATAGAGATCTATGTATAGTTTTTTAGTCTCACTCGCAAATATCTCAAATCTTTGGATATTGACATTATACCCAGATGCTAATGCGCGAAGGAGAGCATCGAATATTTGAAGAGCGTTACATCCAATCCCGTAATCTCAGCACTAGCCTCAGAATTTTCGAAAAACCTTCGAGCAGTATTACCATCATTGGTATTGCCGAATCCTGGTTTTGGTTGATCTACTATCAATCCAATTTCACTTTTAAATTTATTCTGTATTTCGTTGGAACGTTGCTTAACACTATCTTTATCTGCCTCATTCCTAAGTTGCCATTTTTTACTTCGAGGCGATAACTTATGTAAAGCAATCAACATTATTTTTGTAAATTAATCAACGCAAATTACGGCCACTCCTACTTACTTACTTCAATTACTCAAGATATAATAAGCGAAAAAACAAATGTGTGCAAAAATCCCGTTATTTTGTTGTTTTCTTTCATTTTCCATTACAATATTCTTGGAATAAAAACTTTGTTTTTGTCCAGCTAGCTTGTTCTACACGGAACACTGTGCGTTGGTTGAAAATTATCAAGAAGAAGCAATCAACTGATGGGACAACACCACCTTGTACTGAATTCGCCTTGTTCCTTCTTCTATTCCTATTTGACATAACTCGTTATTGGATCCTAATCACCAAATCTGTAGATATTCCTTATGCGATATACGTCAACAAATCTTCTCGTTGCATACTGTTAGAAACTCAACTCTTTCTTATTCAGTTTGGCCCATCTGACCACTACCTTTTGTTTTGCGTTTGCCCAGTTAGCGCACCAGATGTACACAATTTCAGATGCTCCTTTTCCAATCTAGTGCCCTCCTTTTTCAAGTGATTAAACTTTTTTCTTTTTCCAGATGGAAATGTTCAATTGCCATAAAGGAAGTAATTGGCTGCCTTTATGCGAGTTTTTTTGTCCACATACACATGTTAACATGGCCCATACTTATCTTTCTTGGGTTTTTTTTTGTAGGCTCTTATCTGATGTCAACTGCGATTCACCCACTTTCCAAATTTCTACCACTAATTGCTTGTGGCTTTTCATTACATCCATTCATTACTTTGGCCCCTTTTTTACAGTGCAGCTTAGCAAACTTCCAAAAGGCTTACCGCTTTTTACTATCGGTCACGTACTTAATTTCTAGCTTTGAATGGCTACCACTGATACCTGGTGTACCGCAAAACTTCAACAACACCAGTAAGCAGAACAACTTGTGATGTTTAAACCTGACCAGGGCATTGTTCATTGTTTGTTGCGCTACCTGGGAGACCAGAAAACCCGCGGCAAAGAGACGCCTTCCATTTATTTAAGTAGAGAACGGTGTGCCATTGTCACGCATTTTCCTCTGGAACCTTTTAATTAGGTTTCTGTTCTTTACTGGGTTTTACACACAACCCATTTGTTTGGTATGATGATTCTATTGACGCTTGAAGTTCCGCCAGGATATGGATATCCAGAGCTATAAATATGTTGTATGCTAAAAGGTAATGCGAGACTGAATGCGTCCATAGCGTTAGTGCGAGACTGCTTCTGTACAGTCCTCGTCGCAACTACTGCATCACTTGTTGAATGAGATCCTCATACTGCAGGCTAAGTGGGCAGTGTCCTGTAACTGTGGCAATAATTATAATATTTCTTTGCTTGACTTATGTATAGGCGGTTTTTTATGCTCTTCATATGCGAGTCGACCATGTTGTTTAGCTCGGTTTGCAGCAAACGAGAATTACCAATTGCAAACCGGTGTCGCCTAAGAGTGTTTCGTTAATTTTTACTCTCATTACTTCTTCTTACCAACCTTGACCTCATGCCCTACAAGACAGACTATTATGTGCCGACTACTGCCCGTTGTGCATGCTTCTTGAGAGTTATATACTCGAGAAAGGAAGGAATTAATATGAGGCAGGTTGGAGAAAGGACAGAAGCTAGTTGTAAGCCGCAAATTTAAGTTGCCTTAGCACTAAGCGCCTTCCAAGCGGAAATTGAAGAATGTGCTGTATAGGATGATGTCTATCTTTACTACGGTACATCTAGTTCGATATCCAAGCGTCTATTCAAGCACTTAGTACAATTGTTGTGCGATCGAGGGTGGTATGGGAATGCCTGGCCTTGCCTGCGGTTCCATTGCACTATATATTAATAACATCTGGTTCCGGGGACAAAGTAATATACCTAGCCACTATCACGGCGCCCTCCTAAAGTCCATGTGTAACTATTGATCCGAATATGTATGGCTGTATGAAATATGGGGCTACCCTTGGCTTCCTGTGGTCTGCTCCCCTATAAATGGGCCTCTAGTAAACTAAAAAAAATGCTGGGCGCATACTACCTATTGCAGTTTAGCGAGATATATTTGACCGGAAGTGGATAGCAAGCGCTCTACCAAAGCTATTTGGATCACCAAGGCTCATCTATCAATGGTGTTTGCGGTTTTGACCGATCACTGTCTAAGGGAGTCCATGCGGTACGGCTTAACATGCTGGAAACACCATCTTGCTGCAGCTACATGGAGAATGACATGGTGGAAACAATGACACACCTCATGTTTCACTATCCAGCTTTTGCCAGAACTAGGTGAACGGCTAGGTTGATGGGGAGACGATTGCTTTATTAAGCGAACAGACTAACGCAAGCAATCAATAAATTGGTTAGGTTATGTTATGCGAATGAAAGATGGTCGGGTACAGGAGATATTTTTATCGGCACCCACTTTAGGCTTCGTTGTAAGAAGCATGTCAAAACCGATTTGAGTTCCTTTGATATTTCCAATTTGCGCCAGATGGTGAAGCGTTCCGTTTAAATGGTTCAGCTCGTATTAAGTAAGTACGAAGCTTGAATAATTAGCAGAAAAATAGGCAGATGAAACGACAAATTTTCATATGAATGACCAAATACTTGCACTACTTTTTCATTATAATATTCTTATCCTACAGTTTAAACAGAAGTAACGATCACAGTCGAGTAAACCTTCCATCTGCATTTCCGTTCCCTCTTAACTAATCTGAGCATAAAAATTCCATTGAAATACACAAACCCTATCCTGAAGTGTACACAACTCATATGAAAAAACCTCCATGTGGATATCTACAAAAATTCGATGTAAGCTAAAGCATTAGCCACTAACTGGTTAGCCAAACACTTTATGACAGCATCTGCACAAGTGAAAAAAGTTCTATGTATGTCACTGAATTGGATAGCTGGTGTGAGCTTCATTCAACATTTGAAGAGTAATTTCAGATCTTTTAATAGCCAGTAAAAGCAGCCACAATCAATTCAACTGACATAATGTTGGTGCACCAACGACTTGGGTGAATAGTTTTCCGGTAGATTTCGCCACATGATTTCGGGCGCGCTCATTTTATACAAACACAAAGTAACCAATGTAACCATGATTATGAGTATGTTTGAGGCTCCACAGTGGCTACGTACGATGCTGTTTATTTTTTTGCTCTCCCTCCTTTTTTGTTGGTTTTGGCAGTCCCTTTTTTGCTTACTTTATTTTTTTTTACTTGTTTTGACTTTCTATTGCTGTCGCCGACATTTGACGTTGATGATTTGTACGCAAGCTCACAATGAAACTCATCTTTATCATCATCATCATCATCGGCCATCATCAGCACACAACGAGACGATGACGTGAGCAACACCATAACAGCAATATCTTAAAGTGTGTCCTATGAATAGAAAGTCGCATTTACAATCAAAATTCCACTTTTATGTTGAAAAAGCGGCATAATTGCGAGTGCGTCCTTTTGTAGCATCACCACCACCACCACTACAACCACAACTTTTTTTAATTTGATCACAAAAAATGGTTGGCAAATTTTGTATAGCAAATGTATTCCTCAATCCATTTGACAGCAATTTTAAGCTCATCTTTTACAAGCATTCATACATGCCTAGATCTCAATGTGATTTCATATTTCTTAAGTATTGCCAACGAGCTTACAAATCTAAATGTTATAGGTACATATACATAGGTATATTAGGGTAGTCCTTCGAAAACTTGCCGCTTTTACCAGTCTCACCCCTTCAAACGATGGATTAGGTTGAACTGGCCGGCCAACAAAGACCCTTACATAGACTGAACGTGTCCACAGTATTATCCGAATTTGTTTGACGACCAAACGGAAGAACCTCAATCAGGTGCCAGGACTTATGTTACAAAATAACTCCGTCCTCTTGCAAATACTAGAAGTTTTCTAGGATCTATCTTAATTGCTGCCTTGAGATCTGGCAACTCTGCCGACCCTTATAGCTGGAGCCTTGACCTGGCGAGCGCAAGACACGAACACAGAACGTGCTCAACTGTTGCTCACCAACTGTTACTGACGTGGCCTAACTTATAAGCATGTTACGCTAGAAGACAGCGTCCAGGTAGTATGCCAATCGTGAGCCTTAACTCTTCTCGCTTCAGAGATATGAGTCACTTCGTGAGTCTAATATCGTAGGCCTTGCACATGATCTTAGAAATTTTGCAGCCCCGCGCTTTGTCCACGCCTTTCCTGCTTGATGAATCATATGTAACTCCTGTCTTCTTTATATTTTTCCCTAACGGATTGGGACGTCTACCGTCGTTTCAGCGAGCGCTGCACCCTCCTTTCCGAACTCATCGCCCTTTTCGTTACCCTCTATCCCTTTCTGACTGGGAACACAGTAGGGATATGTGGTCCGGCCTGGGCGAAGACTTTCTAATGCTTCTTTGCATTTCAGAACACTTCTTGATGAAGTAGTGTGTGAGTTCTTATTGTCCTAATCGCTGCCTTAATATCAATATATATATTGATGCGACTGTAGCTTAAACACGTTTCCTCCAAAATTTGCGCCCGAAAGCGCTGCAATAATCTAGCAGCCTGTAGAATCTACTTATTTCAGGACCTTGCGTTAATTTATAACCACCGGTACACATGTGTATAGTATGTTCCGCCATTACTGCACCCTGGCAACAACCCTCCGATTCAATTGTGGCCCCAAGATTTAATTTGAAGCTCAGGCACGGGACCAAAATTCCTTTTTTCCGATATAAGATGGCGCTTTATTGCTATGGAGGGTGGAGCCGTGTGTAGAACTCCACGAAAGGTGGGAAAGCTTGTGACAGCCATTTACCTGGGAATGGCCAGTACGATTCTTTTGCATGCGGTTCAAGCAGCTCACTACTTCCGGTCGCTTGCGGCCAATTATCCTCTGGGTAGCCACTGGACATTCGTTTAGTGGTGAGCTAATGTGAGAAGGCGACAACCTGGCACCTGGAACGTCCATTCCCTGAATGGGATTGGTGCAGATGCCCGGCTGGCTGATGTTCTCGTCAAAGCGAAATATGACATCACCACCATCCCAGAAATGCGCTGGACGAGGCTGGGAAGGAAGAATTTTAAAAATTGTAACATCTATTGGAGTGGCCATGCAAATAAGTGCAGTCTCTGCGTCGGACTCGTGGTGGAGGAGGGACTTTGTCGCCAAGTATTGATAAAAGCAAAAATGTTTAATACACATATCATTCATCTGCGTCAATGCATCGACAGAGGCGAAAGACGATGAGGGAAAGAGCGCCCTGATATAAAAGTCGTGCTTGGCGGCTTTAATGCCAGGGTGGGCAAAGACTTCTCCTAAGTGACTGAGGCTGATGGACTTTGCGGGTGCTCGAAACATAGTCACATCTAGCACGAGATTCATGCATAAAAAGATACATCAAGCTACATAGCTGCACCTCCCATCGAAATGCATGCAATCAAATCGATCACGTTGTGATGGACTTAAGGCGGGTGTTCAGGCCGATAATATCAATTTCATCAGCATACACAAAAATACACGCTTTTATAAAATATTGTTCCAGGGCGGTTAAATTCTGTAGCGAGTATAATTTCTCCAGCATCAAAATAAAGAAATCACACGATAGGGGGTTACCCTGTCTGAAACCATGTTTTGGTTTCGAACGGCTCGGAGAGGTCCTTCCCAATTCTGACTGAGCTGATCAACGTCAGCTTCTCAACGTCAGTTTGCACAACCATATGAGTTTTGCGTGAAACCAAGTTCAGATATAGCGGCATATAGACATCTCCCTTTCGTGCGGTCACGGCGCGATATCGTCGAAGAGATGATGTGTGCCAATTCTTTTTTTGCGGTTTTTTCCTACATTTGGCGCTTCAATATTTCGCACAATACACTTGACTAGACCTTATATGAGATATTGAGAAGACTGATTCCGCGATA
Organism: Eurosta solidaginis; assembly: GCA_029619165.1. NCBI lineage: Eukaryota > Metazoa > Arthropoda > Insecta > Diptera > Tephritidae > Eurosta > Eurosta solidaginis. Next base: position 35,413 of record JARSSU010013661.1, read on the forward strand.
TTTGGTGCAGTTTGCAGGATGCCGTTGGGCATGCACTCGTCCGACCATATTTTGCAAAGAAGCTGAAAGAAGCATGCTTTACTAACTCCTCACCGCCGTATTTGAAAAGCTCCACAGATAATCCATCAGCGCGAGTGGCGTAATTCCTGATGTCTGACAGATCAAGCTCCTTACGCTCCCGCTTTTCTTCATCTGCGTTTCGCTTCCCTTTTCAACTTGCGGTAGCGTTCATACACTCTTCTCAATATACATATTACGGTGGGTCGATTTGTATGTACGAAAGTTAACCGATATCGCGCCGCGTCCGCTAAAAACGTTGGCGATAGCGGTTTTTTGAAAAACAAAAAAACATTTTTGGGTCGGACAGGGTATACATGCATGATTCAATTACTAGAGGTTTGTTCTCCAATGATGGCAGATCTTTGACACTCCCAAATTGAAAAATCTGGTCGGGTTGCTTTCTACGATCTAAGGAAAACGGGTAATAATTCAATCCCCTTCAGTGAAAATTGTTGTAGAAAAGTATCTTTGGTAGTATATTAAATATAAATAGAAAAGTATCTATTGGTAGTATATAAATTTTTGAAAAATAATGAGATAAATGAGATAGCGATTGTGAACAGGCAGCCGACATAGGGTGATACGCTACTCAGCAGCCGCAATGAACTGACAAAAACAAAAATAAAATAAAATGTCTTATTGTTTTAGAACTTTATATTACTACCTTGACTTTGACAGTAGAGTTAAGCTTTTGTGCGGTCCTTCCACACAGCGAGAATTCACCTTTTTATTCTGAAATTTCGGAAAGCTCTTTTCCGTTAAGTATACATGGAAGCGTTCCGGATAAAGCGTTAATTTAGAATATTTGGAATGCGTTAATTTGATACTACCTCACGAGGTCCGAATTAATCAAATAAGTATATATGTACATAATATTTCAAATATAACCGATTCCCCAAATTCCTAAATGGGGACGAATGTTCCGAATATACGGAATTAACAGAACGGAAGTTCGACTTTTAATACGCGCCCAAAAATATCCAGAGAAGTGTCAAAAGACGCGTATTGACCTCGATAACAATAATTCGAAGGCGGAAATACAAATTTTAGCTCCTTCAAAAGATATTGACGAAAAACCGGAAAATTACAACGGGTTGCGTTGGCGGCCTTCATCCGCGCTTATAAAAAATTACCCTGGCCGGTCCACCAATGAGGTGGGATCAAAATTAAATACGTGCAAAATCCCTTTGTACACAAAATCATTTTCAATGCACAAAAACATTACAACAACCATATGAAAATTACCAATTGAACTGCAAATATCTCCAGACCGAGATACAATTTTTCTTTTCCGCCTTCGGATTATTGTTGTCGAGGTCACCTCTCTCGATATTTTTAAACGCGTATTAGCAGTACACTCCTGTTCTAGAGTTTTACCTGAATAAGTTAACATGCCCAATGAGTGCATTTCGTTATGGCATCTTCAATATTTACTATGACATTTTTACGTGAGTCGATTCAATAGTCGAGGTTTTGACGTTGAACGATGAATTTTGAATTGGTTTAGGTTTCGTATATTCATAGGTTTTCGAAAGTGCACGATTTCTTGGTGTCCCCACTTTTCATAAAATTACCTATGTTCAATGTTCAGCCATACCTATAGATCGAGGCATAGTTAATAAATTCAATATAAAATGAAACAAAAATGTTCTAAGGAATTATGCAGTTCAGTACTTATCGGGTATTTGTAAAGTGATTGATTCCTATTTCTACTACTAATATTTTTCGAAAACTCGCAAAGAAGCAACACAGTTAACGGATGTCAATTCGATTTGGGAGCAAAATGGGTGCAATTGTCAAAAAATGCATCTGTCGAGCAAACCTCTTGTGATTGAATCATGTTATACATGAAGATTTTACAATCAAATGAAAATTTTTTTAGTAGGTCATGAAAAAAACCTTAAAAATCAAAGGCGAAAAAAAGTAAAAAAAATAATATTTCGCAGGCTCGAAAATTATTTTTTTGGGTATGTGTTAGGGCGGGTTAAATTGTATGGAAAAAACAAACTTCAGGTGCACATCCAGTTTCTGAATCTATGGGTCATACTGAGTAATATTGTCCATGGACCTTAGGTCTAAAATGAATTTCGAGTCTCCCTAATCAAGTGAGAAAATGTTGATATAAAATTTTCTAACAAAATTAGGGAGGCTCGAAATTCATTTCATACCTATGGTCCCATGAGCAATATTACTCAGTATGACCCATAGATTCAGAAACTGGATGTGCCTTTTCAACAATAAATTTGACCCCCTCTAATATGCTTAGTGGAACTTTTTATCCTGAGCCCAAATCCTGTCAAAAATCGATGGCGCGACATCGGTTAATGAATCAACCCAGTCTAATACATATACTTAATTAATAATACTTATATTCCATCATTGAAATGCATGCGCGGTTCCAGGGGGGGCGAACTTTTTTTGTATTTGAAGTACATACTACAAATCTACATAGTAGTTTCTTATCACACAACGGATTTTTACTAATTTTTAATTTTTCTTGCTTTTTTACGTTATTTCTATATATATTTAAAAAAAAAGCCCCCCCCTCCCCCCCCCCTAGAACGTAAAAAAGCAAGAAAAATTAAAAATTAGTAAAAATCCGTTTTGTGATAAGAAACTACTATGTAGATTTGTATTATATACTTCATTACAGTCAATACAAAAAAAGTTCCCCCCCCTGGAGTTTTGAAATGTGTCTCGATTTATATCAAAAGTATTAATAACTATTAAACTTAAATCATTTTTCCATTTTCAGCATGCGCGGTCCCACTTTCGTTTGGACTTTCAACTTGAAGACGAGAGAAAAGGCAGCCAAATGGACATTAGCCGGTGTTTGCTTGCTACTACAAATCTAAAATGTATGACTATTTACGTACAGAAAAGGAGCAGAACAAAAGGATAATAGTTCTAAGGGCAATTCTAGTTCGTGACCTTTCGTATTGAATTAGCGAATGTGTCACAGCAGCAAATAGCCAAATGATAAACTCAAAACTCAAATACTTGCTTAATGCTTCTTTGTATTTATTTCGAAGTATTTTACTGTACTATTGTACAACTACTTAATGGAGACATGTTTTAGACTCCAGTTTTAACTTTTCAATAAATCAACATTTTTATTAAATTTATGCGCATATATGAATGTGAGATTAAAGAGATTTTAATTTAATAGGTAGAAATTTCCAAGTTGTATTAGGCATAAATTACTGATTATAGTTGGTATTTTTATTGAGGTACTAGCGGTTGTTGCAATGTTGGAAGTGTGTGGAAAAGATGAAAGAAAAGAGACGAAAAAGAAAAAAAGGTTATTTTCGTTGTGTTAGCGACGAATCCGGATAATAAGGATTATCGATGAGTTAATGGTTCGTTTTTTATTGGGTTAATGGTTTGTTATCGAACAGTTATTGGCTTATTATGCAAAAGTCGCCGATTACTCATCAAGAAGTTAACGATGTGTTTTAAAGGAATTATTGATTTTGTATCTAAAAGTTATCGCTTTATTATAGGAATTTTATAAATATTTTATCAAAAAGTTACATATTTGTTATCGAAAAGAAATCGAGTTTTTATAGAAATGTTACAAATTTGTTATCGGCATGCTATCGTTTTACAAATATCGACCTAACTGAAACAAAAAACCAATGACACTTCTGTAAGCCGCCGATAACAAACCAATAGCGCAACTTCAATTTGGTGTTTACGTTTTTTTTCCAGGATTTGAGAGGGCGAATTTCTAGACAAATGGGCACCTCCTTACAACTGGGATGTCTTCATATTTCATGCCAACTCGGAACTGCATCATCTGAGGCAGATGATTTTTTTCTAGGGAATTTTTCACCGCAGATACACTCAGGGAGTTGAAAGTGAGGAAGCGGAACAGGAAGCCATAAGACGAAAGTGACAGGGGCAAGGAGGATGATAAAAAGAGGCAGGGAAGATGATAAATATTAAAGGAAAAGGAGAAGTAAGAAGAATGAGTGGAAAGGTAGGGCGATGTAAGACTTGGAAGAAGGCCAAAAAAGGGAAGGTAGAGGGAATAATAGGGAGGCAAGTGAAAGATATGAAGTTAGCGTTGCTAGGGAGACATCGAGGTGAACAATGTAAAAGAAAAAACCAATAGAAGAAATAAGGGAGTGAAAATAACTAAGAGCACAGAAAATGAAAGAAACATATGGAGAGAAGTCAGAACAATAATTTTCATTACTTTTCAATTATCTTTATATCGAACTATAGCATATATGACTAATTTTAAATTAATATTTAATTAAGTGCGTATTTTTGCGTAGAGGGAGGATAGGTTAACCTAGATTAAGTCGGTCAGCCTTTAAGAACTTCATAAAGACTGAATGTGTTCATAGTGTTATCAGAAGAAGTACAAGTTATAGGTCACCCAAATTTGTATTTGAAAGTTTTTCTCCGCATAGTATTTTATATTTATGTACATAGTTCCATACGAATGGTCTTTTTTTATATGAGAGAAAATCTGGAACATCCTTCAAAAAAAATTACAAAAATTAATGGGAATATTGAGAGATCTCTTCTTTAACTTACGAGTGGTGGCCACCGTGGTGTGGTGGTAGCGTACTCCGTCAACCACACCGAAGATGCTGGGTACACGCCCGAGGCTTTATAAAAATTTTAGAAACAAGTTTTATCGATTAGAAGAAAGTTTTCCTAAACGGGATCGCTTCTCGCTAGTGATTTGGAAAGAAATCCGATTGTATTTCTTCGGAGTAGGCATTAAACATGTAGGACCCTCCCGCCAATTTGCAGGAAAAATTTAAATGGCGCAGGACGCAAATTGGAAGAGAAGCTCGGCTTTAAATCTCTTAGGAGGTTATCGCGCCTTACATTTTTATTTTTTCATCTAGACTTAAATAGATTGGGCTACGAAACTTGACACCAAAAAAAAATTCAAAAGCTCTGAACAAAAAATTAAAAAATTTTCGCAAAATTTTCACGAATTCTAGAACTTTTTTAAAACCTTTTTTGAAATTATTTTGCATAATTTAAATTATAAGATTCATCGAACTTTTCTTTTAATTATGGAAAAGAAAAAAGACTTTAATTTAAATTTGATAAAAATTCTCACTCCTATTTTCGTGCTCGCTACTGTATTTTGAGGATCTGATTCCTCAGATTCTGTGTCGCCTAGTAGTAAATAAAATTGTAGGTTAGAAAACCGAGAAGCAAACATTTTCATTAAATAACTAAATATTTTTAGCTTTGTGTGATTAATATAACACAAGTACTTACGGGAAATAATGTTATTTAGTTCACTCATTTCAAATCACTTTAACTTGAGCAAAAATGCCGTAGGCACATAAAATATGTAAATTTGATAGCACGAATTAGATGAAAATTTTTTGTAATAACAGCTGACTTTCTAAACGTCAGTTTCATTTTATTTTATTTTGTCACTGCTATACGATGATGTATTTTCATGTAAGCCTGCTTTTACATTAGCCAAGTATTGAACCCAAGTCTGCGGCACAGACGAGAGAGGGGAGAGGCTTCTTCACCTCTTTCAAATCAGCGAGACTTCCTACGAACTTAAGTTTAGCACTTTATTATACTAAAATTAAACGGGCTACAAAACTGCATACTTGAAAAAATTCTGCATGTTCTTTTGGCCGAGCAATTAAATTTTATTGCTTGGAGGAGCGCACTTAGATCCTTTTGGCTCAAATTATTAATGCAATAAAATTTAGTACGTTTTGTGGCCTAGCAGATATATGGCACTAAAATGTCCAAAATGGCTTGGATCGCATTGTCAACAAATAGACACTATATTAAATATGCAAATATGGGTATAACTCAATTTTTAAAAAAATGTCACTTAGATCTTTTTGGTTCTGCGCCCTTCAATTTTTTGTGCGTCCTTGAACTCTCGCAACACTCACTTATGTGAGAAAAAAATGAAATTTTAAAACACATCAACTCGATTTTTTTGAGCAGATTTCCTGACGAAATGTTGCCAGTATGCAATGCGAAACGAATTTTAAAAGCGAAACGTCACATACCAATGTCAACTATGACTTTCATATGCTGATGTACTTAGCGGTCAACTGACATACATAGTTGTGTGTGGAATTGTGTCCAGTTAATAATGCCAACCGCAAATTACAGCATTTGTAGTAATATGGAATGCCTTATGGTCCACAAAGGATAATACGGGTTGTATGCAGTTAATGGCAAAAGCTGGCAAAGGCTGTAATGGGCAAAAGAAAAAGTAAAACAAAATTAAATTTCATTTGTATATTTGAGCAATGGTCTAATCAAAAATTATTAAAATTATATATGTATACCCAAATGTGGAGGGAAAAGAGTTAAGCGAGCTTTGTGTATATACACCTAATCCATTTTGTTTTGATTTTTTGTGTGATTTTATTGGAATGATCTTCCGTGATCGCTAGTCAAATTGTTTGGGAGACAGACCATTTTCGGTGTTGTGTCATCTTCAGAGTAATTTTTTCATTCAATAACATGCACTTTAGGTTGCGCTATTCATTCCGGTGTATATCTGGGCATTACTTCAGGTGCGCGTGATGGTTTCTCACCAACATCAAAAGCATCTACTGAAATAATGAACTTAATCCTTAACTTAATAAATAATAAGGCTGGCAGATCCCAAACTGGGCTTCTATTTTGTTGCATAAATCAAGCCATACATTGCTTCCAAACTTCAGTTAGGATTGCCCATGGGAAAGTTTGTGTAGAATATACAAATAATCACAGCTGGGTATAATATGTAATCATATTTAAATGCATCTAAGCAAATATTCAGTTGTGGCTGCTGGAGTTGGCATTTTGAAGGAATTTCTGCAGCAACAATAGTGGCAACAACATGAAAGTGAATATGATGCAATGCCGCACTGTGTAACGTGGCCATATATTGAGTGGCCAAAAAGAAAAGTTCTCGCAAATTAAAATTCACACTGAGTCTTTGTGTTCACAAATTAAGTAAAATCAGATGAAGAACAAACCCATACTGTATGGTGTCCATACATATACATATGTAGGAGGAAATTAAAAAAATCGGTTTTATATGAAAACATGTAAGGCAGTCTAATGGTTCGGGTGGAACCGAATATTATGTAAAAAGGTTAAAATGTATATATGGTGATCGCAGATCGCCATGTAGAATGTTAAAAGGATTTATGAAGAAATGAAAACAACGTGAATAACTGTGCGATATTTCACGGGAAATTCAATTCATCGAAACATTCTTTATTGACAAATGCTTTCTCTTTTATAGGAATTTTTGCTTACAATACTACTACAATATTTTCATACAATACTTATACACTAAAAATAGAATATTCTTATTACCTAACTATGTAATAATATTTGGTCAGTTGCACTGACAAACTGACGCTGTCGATCAGTCATTCTGGTCAACACGTGAGCTAGTGAGTGTGACGCTTATGGGTTAAGCAACTGTAAATGGATATGGCTCCCCGCTGAGTTCAATGTAACTTATCTCTACTACTATGAATGTGTCGCTATGAGTAAATTGTGTGTGGTCGAAAGTGAAATTCATTTGCTTGTGCATTCCAAGCTAGCCCTATTCTGGCATGTATATAAATACAAATATCTTGTATTGTGGTAATGCCACATTATATACCCAGCGTGTGCTCTCATAAATATATCAGGATACATTGAAAGAGGTATATCGCGAATTAAATGACATAAAGCTGAACATACCAATGAACTGCAAAAATCGAACACAACAACCTTCGATTACATTCGGCAACATGATCGTGTTCAATGATCCAACTTGCTTAAACGAACATAATCGACATTGATTTAAAATCAACCAACTTATTGCATGCGTGAATATAATCAATTCAGGCGTTTGCTCGTTTGCCTCAACGGTGATTACATTCATCGGAATGAAAAGGCAAATATGAAAACTCCATGCGTCTGAATATTTGCATGATTCTTCTGCCCTTACGTCACGGCGACAAGCTACATATAAATATACATATAAACATACATATAAACATTGCTTACGATTGTGTTTGTTTGCCGAACTAAACGATACTAATTCTCGTGCTTTGATTTTATTCTCCGCTTGCCTTCGTTTGATCAATACAATCGTACGCAAAACCTGTTCGGTCATTCGATCGCAATCATGCTAACAGAGTCTTGTAAAGACAGATGCTGAGTATATTCAATTACGAGTTTATTCAATTATGAGTTTATTCAATATGAGTTTATTCGCATGATTGAATGTGAATGCAAGTTTTTAGTGTTTGAATAAATCAAGAAAATTGTGATTTTTGCAGTTCTCTGGAACATACCATCTAAACACATGCAATTATCGTGTGCCGTAAGACCTAGTTTACACTTCGTTGCCCGCTTGCCAGAAGCATAAATGTGCCAAAATGAAAATGTTGGGAAATCGAGTTGCAAGGTTTATTGCTCTCTCAATTAGAAGAAGAATTAATTTTTAGTGTAAAAATGTACTTATCTATTATACTCACACTATGCTCTTTTAACTGAGATAATTGTTCTGCTAGCATCCCTTCTACTCTCCGAGATTTAGCATATTCATTTATCTGGCACAACAAAAATTTAAAAAGCTGATATATTTTTTGTTAACACATCTATACAAAATTAAAAGTAGTCGGATCAGGTTAATCTGCTCATGCTTTCTATGCATTTTGGCCTCAAAAGACGGGAAAAAAATAACTACCGATTAATTTTTAAATAACGTTAGTGCCAAGTCGAGACCTGCTAGGCAATTGGGATTCGGAGCATCACAGTACTTGGGAAAACATCTGCGGCTTTGACTTATTGAATGTATGTAAATGAAAAAAGTTACACATTCATTCAATTTCATATAAACTAATGTGTTTTTATTTAGGATATTATTGCAAACTTAGAACTAGTACTTATTCTCATCAGAATCAGAATCTTCTGAAATGTTGGGTTCGGGAAAAGCGTTGCCCTCAAGATTTTTATAAAAAGAATGATATTATTTTCGTATAACCAGTTTTTCACACAATTTTTCCAAGTATTTTAGTTTTGATTCGGGAAGAGGCAACGGCTTCGAATAAACCGGTTTGCCTTCAATTAAACAACAATTCTTTTTCGGACATTAAGCTATTAAAAATTCTTCATCGGTATAATTTTTTTTGAAGTATACCAGGCACGTATACCCGAACATTTTAACATACGAATATGTGATGTTCTTATTTTTTTTTCAAAATTTTTTAGCCATATCAACGAATGTGTCATACAATGGGCCACATTCATTTTTCTGGCTCAACTTTGTGTGATTGAATTATACATTCGTGAAAATGGCATTGTAAATTATTGGGGTTTCCATGTACGTAGGAAATTCTAGATTTAAGTAGAATCTGTAGGGTAATCAACAGGCCTCTAACACAAAATCGGAAAAATTGCACATTCATGCTTCTGGCTACCGGGCGACGACATAATGAGATTATCTTCATTTTCGTACTTAACTCCTAACGTTAATTATATAACTACATATCCCTGATAAATTTTTCCTTTCGAAAATCGATAATTATGATCAAATTGTAGAGATGAGGATGGAACTTATGTAAACAATTAGATTATCTTTTGACGGTTTATTGTAGATTAGGACAAGTGTAAACCTGGTCTAAGCGCGATCCAGATACGGATAGAAATTTGACATGCAAATGCAACAACAAATCGATGCATATGGATCACATTGTTATTGTTGTTCTTGCATTTGTTTGTTAAATCTCTATCCGTATCTGGATCACGCTTCATTGGAATCAGAATGACTTTTTATTTACGGCTGGCAAAACTTTTAAATTTTCCCGTTTAATTTCCAAGGTGTGTATGTAATAGCAAGGTCACCCTCCATGCGAAATTCGACATTAAAGCGTACTGATGATGAAGGCTTAGCACCCTTCGAAATGGATCTATCTGGGCAGCTGTGGCAGGTTGGCTGTCTACTTACTATTGCAAAAACAAAATACAATTTTTCAATTATGGAAAAATTAAAAAAACTATAACTATCATTATAATCAGTGCTGCTCAAAATTTTTTATATGGAATTACGAATCACAATACATGTACAAAATTGTATGTGCACTGAAACTTTTTTTGTATTTAAAAAAATATGTTTAAAAAATTTAATGTTTGAGGTCGGAAAAAGTTGAATATTTGGTTTCAAGTTACAAAATATTTGCTTAAAATATTACGTCAATTGTTATATCACCAACATACAACAGCCAATAAATTTAATTCTGAAATTTAATTCTGGGAACATATTCTATATACATATATTGTCGGAATTTAGGTTTCAATAATCATACTAAGAGTGAGTGTAGAGATTTCCGCGAATGTTGCATTGGAAATTGAATTTTAAAACTTTTGAAATGCTTAATTAGAGGGCTCCATCTGGAAATTGTCCCCGCTGCTTTAACTTTTCACTAGTTCCTGACTATATACAAATTTCCTTTTTGGAACTTTTTCGATAGTTACGTAATGGTGGAATAGTGTTGAGAAAGAGGCATACTCGTATGTAGCCGCAGCTCGTTAAAGGTGGTAGCAGTTTTTTTGGCGATTTTATAACTAAAATCTAGCTATTAACGAACTAATGCTTATATGGCACTCTAGGTTTAGTTCGGAACCAGAATTTGGTGTCACTAATTACTGACTTCCCTTGAGGGTAATTAACTAATATCATATGAAGTTAGAATAGGCTCCTCTTGTTTTGGTACAGTTTTGCTTACATTCTTTGGTCATATGCCCCATATATTTCAGCTCCGCGGTCAATTATCTATTTTAATTTTATTTATGAATCAATTTTGATTACAAATTTTTTCAGTGCTATAAGGTTTTTGAATAATTTTTAGTTGTAAAATTGTTAGCGTAATTTTTTTTATCATACACAAGTGCCTGAGCTTCATACGAGAGTGCTTTTTCTTGGCACCTTCATAAGAAATTCAAGCATTTTAATATGACTCGAAATAATATGTGAAGGCATATGGGAGTGCTATGAAATTTTTTTTTATATTCAATGTGTGAATTTGAATCTGGGCCTATGATTCAGGGCAAAACAAAAACAAAAGTGCTACAAGTGTATAGGGGTTGAGCAGCCCTGATCATTAGAAAACAACTATTGTTCTGGCCTTGAGCTAGAATTGAACCTTGAATCATTTATCAATAGGCCAATAAAAACAAAAACAATTGTAATTGATTATCGCATTTCTTTTTTGAAATTTCAATATCGATTTTTTTAATGGGCGTGGATTTCATCCGATTTCGTTTATTTTCACAATAGCTGTGGTTGTTGTTTTAGGCGCACATACACATGAACCTAAACTTTATATACACTGCTAAGTGAATAGCTTTATCTACACTTATAAAATTGTTGTGTCTCCACTATTCTCCACTTTCAATTTTGGTATGCATTATACACTATGACCGAAAAAGTTCGTGTCTATTATTTCTCCATACACTACTACTATGTGTAACTGCCAATAAGCGGTTTTTTTAGTCGCAAACATAGATTTGTATGCAAGTAAAAACAACTCTGCTGATATGTATTGCGGCGAATGTTATCAATTTCATGCATCACTGCGCTGCTAGTAAATAAATGCACAACAACATTAAAGCAAGCCTGAAAACAAAAATATCAAATGTTTGAGAAAACATTGATTCTCAGTTTGATATTCAACATTATTTATCATTTGAAACAAAATATGTTCTCGACTTTTTCTCGAACGTAGATCTTCAACTTGAAAATAATTTGAGACATACTTGAAATTTTTTTTCTCTCTTCAAATGTTTGAGAAAAAATTAATTCTCAGTTTGATATTCAGCATTATTAATCATACAAAACTAAATATTATCTCAACTTTTTCTCAAACGTTGTTATTCAACTTGAGAATGGTTTGAGATATACTTGCCTTTCGTTCCATTCTGGTTGAAAACCATCGATATCATGGAATATTTTCATTAATAATTATGTGAATACTTTTTGCGCCAATGTGTCTAAATTTTAAAGTACATAATAAATGTTCATGAAATAAAATAAAACATAGTAGAACATGCTTATTTTACGTCAATGCTATCGATAGTGTCGTTAATAGTGCCGTTGATAATTCGTCGATCTCTAATTTGCGTACTTTAGCTGGAAATGTAAACAAGCGATTTTAATGACTGAAGTTCGGCATAAAGTTAAAAAATAAGGAAGTATTTATACATTTTTATAATATTAAGTGATATTGTACTAGATTATGACTAAATCTAAACGAGTTAAAAGTGAAGTGAGCCAAATAAAAATTTGCTTACCGAAAGTGGCACAACAGTGGATTCCATTTCGTTCCGCTTTATTCTCGTTTGAGAAAAAGTTGGGAATCCAAAAATTCTCAATTTGAAAATAAAGAAAAATTCCATATTAAAAATGTGCCTTTTAGCTTGAGAATGCTATCAACGGTTATTTGAAATTCATTTGAAACCTATCGTTTGAAATGTGAAAAATGGACTGATTCTCAAATGTATCTCAAACTGAAAATTGACAAAAATATTTTTTGGGCAAAGAGCAGGAGTAATCACTCACACAAACACACGCACATAACTAGAAGACAAAGTGAATAACAGGTACATAAATGAGGAATAAAAAAGCAGCTGTTCGGGAAGGTTGTTCGTGAAAAGTCCAGACTCTTGGAGAGATATGCAACAGAGAGTATAAAAGCAGCCCAAGCTGAGGAATAATCAGAGAGTTTGATTTTAAACGCAATAATTGAAGTAAGTACTGTTACTGTGCTACTGCCACAGTAGAGCTGTAAATAAAGAAAATTTTGGTCGATAATCTTAGCCGCTAGCGCCTTCTGAAAGTAATATAATTATTTGTAATTGTATTTCTCATAAATAAATAAAGAAAATGTTGCCATAATGAATATTTCAGTTATTTATTCGACAGTTCAGCGATTCGCACGTTAACAAAAGGTGCATAATAATCAGGGATTTCCTAAAAATCTTTACAGTATGGATAGCAGTTAGAACAATCTTATAATGTCTTAAACGGCTTTTGGCGGTGGCAGCTCCATTTTCCAAAATTTTGCAAATTTCAAGTTCTGAGTTCCACACTTATCTATTTTTCAAAATTTCTATAAATGTAGGATGGGCGTGCTTATCAACCGTTTTTGTTTTCTTTTCATGTGGCAGTGTTTAATGGCAGGGGCAGCTTTCGTTCCAGATTTCAATACGATGCGGTTTGGAAAAGTTACAAATTATCTTGTTCTCAATTCTGTAGGTTCCACACCCATTTTCAGAAATTTTTCGAAATGTCTCTTTCTTATCATAGAGTTAACCCACATATCAAGTTTCATCACCTTACCAGTATTGGTAACAATCGCTTTGTTTCCATTTTTTCAAATTTTCGATTTCGAAAAAGTGGGCGTGTACTATAGTTAGATTTCGCCCATTTTCAATACCAATCAATTCTGGGTTCATATAAGCTAGTATACCAAATTCGTAAGATATCCCAATTTTATTTAAGTTACATATGTGTAACGAACGGTCATGGATTAATCCATAAATTTTTCGATGCTGATAATTTTGATATATGAAAATACAAATCTATCCCGATTCCTTTATGCCACTACGTCCTGCCGATATCCAACCAAAGTGTACAAGTACATACTGGCTATAAAAATAGGATATTTATAGCCCAGAAAACTTAAAAAACTACGAAAAGCACATGACATGGTATTGGCATAGTGACTAGTTTTTCTGCTTTGAAATCGGATGACTTTCTCATGGCGTAACATTTGCGAAAGGAATATATAAAGGACCACCATCCGTTATGTTACCTATATGATTTTTTTTAAACTGTGTGAATACCAGTTTGGGAATTTTCATTAACATTTGAGCTTTGAAATTGATTTGATTTAACTCTATCTGCTCTCGAGGTTTTTAGTTTGGAAGAGAATTCTTCAAAATACCCCACGGTGCGCTCTCACTACCACTACCAGCGCCATTGTTCAAGTGAATAATGTATTTTCAAGCAACACATTTATAAATGGCGGTTAGGTTTGGTTAGGTTGAACTGACGGTGCATGAGGACCTCACATAGACTGAATAAGTCCGTAGTGTTACCAGAAGTTTTTTTTAACGACCAAACTGAAAAAAGCTATCAAAAACCAGGACCTATGTTATAAAATAACTCCGTCCTCTTGGCAAATACTAAAAGCTTCCTAGGATTTAAGCAAATTGCTGCTTCTAAGTCTGACAGCTATATCACTCCTAATAGCTGGAGTCTTAGCCTGGCAAGCGCAGGGCAAGAGCACAGAACGTGCTCGATCGTTCCCCCTCCAGCCCGCACTTCCTACATCTGCTATCACTGACCAAGTCTAATTTAAAAGCATGTGACGCCAGAAGGCAGTGTCCAGTCAGAATACCCGTCATGAGTCTACAGTCCTCTCTTTTTAATGATAGAAGCAACTTTTTTAGTCTAAGGTTGTAAGACCTGCACATAATCTTCGCCACTTTACAGCCCCGCGCTTGAACCCACGCCTTTCCTGCTTGGTCGATCATGTGCACCTCTCGCCTTCGCTTAACTTCGCCCAGTCTAATTGGGACGTCTATGGAGCAAGCTTCAAGGGATGCGCCCTTTTTAGCTAATTCATCAGCTTTTTCATTCCCATCTATTCCCATATGCCCTGGGACCCAATATAGATGTATGCTTCTCCCTGTCCCGATTCTCTCCAGGGACTTATAAATGGCGGACTATGTTATTATTGTATTTGTGCGCAGCGGAGTCAGTTTATTGTGTGTGTGTGTATGTGAAAAGCGCGTAAAAAGCTTGACGTTGGCATTTATTGTTGATGTTTGATGCTGAAGTTTATGAGGTTCTTATGAGTGTGCGCTAAAGTGGTTGTATCTTTGTGTATGAGTGTGTGTTTGCTGCACCGACCGGCATTTTGTGTATTTTGAACTTAACTTTAATTTGCGCCTATTTCTCATATTTCTAACGATTTAAGAGCTGGGTAATGCCGTTCACATTGTTGGCGCACACAATAAATAGAGTGATGGAGTGCATGAATTGCGCTTTGCCGTCATACGCAGTTTGTTTTAGTGCACTCATATTAAAACGACTACAACAACAATAAAGAGAAAGTTGCTATATACTATGTGAAGTATTAGGTTCCTATGGCATTTTCCAAACCATCAAATACCGAGCAAACTCCCGTCACTTCCTACTTCCGTCTTCCGTTGAATGATGGCAATAGCCGGAAATTGCTTCAAACTCTGTGAGCAAATACTCACATGCATACACACTTGAATGGAATATAACATTTATGTAGATGTATGTTTGTATGTTTATTTGTGCAGCGCACCTGGTATGTGCAACGGTATGTATGTTGGCATCTGTGGAGGTATGTTAAATTGTATGTAAATATGCATCTGCTCCAATTACCTTGTAGGCTAGCAGCCCCAACAACTCGTCAGTATTGCAGCGGCAACATCTAAATTCTAAAATTGTTCCACATTCGCATCAGATTAGCTGCAGCGGCGCAGTCCCTTTTCACCTGCGCTATCAAGTTTCCTGTGCATTCGCGCATTTCACACAGTTTTTCGAAATTAAAAAATTTGAAGTTTGATCGATACCACACATACATACATACATACATACAAAGTTTGTACATTTTGAATAGCACTAATCGACATTCGCATTTTATTGCATACTACATGAACCGTTCTAGCAGCAGCCCAACATCAACACTCGCTGGTAATAATAAACTTTACGTCCACCAACCAACACGACCAAGCAGCCGACCCAACTGGCCTCCTCGTTGCTTCTTTTGCTCTTGGCGCTTTGGCGGTCATATGAGCCAACGTATGCCAAGCTGCAGTTACCACAATTGGCATTAGCGGTCATTTTAGAGTTACAGCTCGCATGGTAAGTGTCAGCCATTTATACGCGGAACAAAGTTAAGTGAAAAAAAATTGTTCAAATTAAACTTGAATCTGTGTGTTGAAGTGCCGAAATATGTCCACCGCGGATGAACTCGAGTCAGTGGATACTGAGGGGGCACAAGTGTGTGCGGTTTGTCAGCATCCGCCAATGATCCGCGTTTGGACTTTATCAGCACGTTCACATTGAGTTCGTTACGTTTGAAGCAGGACAATGGAATCGTATGATGGCCACAGAGTCTTTTCGGGTGAGTATGAATGTAGGGACATAATAAATGTACATAACCGCACAGTGGCAAAAAAAAGAAGTATGTGAATCCAACGTGAAAACGTCCTTGGTTGGTTAGTTGCTTGCTGTGACGAGTCGGCATTGACTATAACTATTCCTATGCGACATTTTTATAACACAACTCACAGTCGTCCTCATTATTAATAGTGATTCACTACTTAGGCGATCATTTCGATGCTTAACAAGTCGGCCACTCTTTTCATCGATATTATCTATACATTTAATAAAATTCTAACAGGTCGATGACTGTACATTAAAACTACTTTCCGTGTTACATCCCGAGTTATATAGGCACATTTCAGACACCTAGCCACTTGGGTCTTCAACCTAAAACATGGAACGTGTATTTTTCAAATGTATTTGTACAATATGGATATCAAATAAAATATTTTTTTAGATATCTCAACTGGATTCCGAGATGTAGGCCAACAGGTTGATCAGGGGTATTATTAACTATAAGTGGGGTCGCTTAACTGGTACCCGGAAGCGGTTTCGATAATACTTGGCATTCGTATCCACCAACAAAATCCTTCGGTAATGCATTAGGCGGTGCAGTTAGGGGGTGTATTTGAAGAACGAGCAAGAGCGTATTTCGATCATTAAAATTTAAGAGAATATTAAAGCCGTACCAAATTTTTGGGTTACTAAAATCGAAGTCAAGGACATAGCTCGAACTTCTCTATACAACGACGGTTCGCTATACATATAACATAAGCAGGGTACATTTCTAGAAGGCATTGTGGTGTGAGAGCTTAGGAAGTCGCTTGAAATCATTGAAGATTACAGCTGCTAGATAAAATGTATATTTCGGAAAAACTTACAAAGTGAGGTATTTACATATAGCACACTTAAATGGAATCAAAGCTCGAAATTCTCAATAAGCAAAAGTCTATAAGTTGTGGAGTTTTTACCATAATTGTGCGAGAGATTAGAGTTACTGTTTTGGGTTGCAATACTTTTTATACACTTGTTGGTCGATAAAATAAATAAAATTAAAAAATAAAACAAATTTAATAAATTAATTAAAAAAATAAATAAAACAAAACAAAATAAAATGAAAAAAATAAATTAAATTAAATTAAATTAAACTAATTAAATAAATGACAGAAATTATTAAAGAAAAAAATTTAGTAAAATAAAATAAAGCAAATAAATTAAAATAAAATAAAATTCTGAGTATTGAAATCTCCATCATTCATACTTTATACTAGTGTAAAAGCACACGTCCTAGTAACCACCGTTTGCAAATTTTGTAATTTTTCTCTAATATCATAAATAAAATAAAATAAAATTTAATTAATTAAATTAAATTAAATTAAATAAATTAAATTACAAATTTAAATTAAAAATAAAATTGAATAAAAATTAAATTAAATATATATTATAACTAATAAAATTTACAAAATATTATAAAAATAATAACATAAATAAAATTTACTAAATTAAATTTAAAAAAAAATAAATAAAATAAAATAAAACAAAATAAATTAAACTAAATAAAATAGAATTCTGAGTATTGAACTCGAAATCTCCATCATTCATACTTTATACTAGTGTAAAAGCACATGTCCTAGTAACCACTGTTTGTAAACTTTGTAATTTTTCTCTAATATCAATAACTAAAATAAATAAATAAAATTAATTAAATAACTCATTAAATTTACAAATGTAAAATAAAAATAATAAAATAAAACAAAATTAAATTAAATTAAAAAAAAATACAAAATAAAATAATTCCAGGTTCGATCCGAGCTCAAAGCCATAACAATATTTTTTTTCTAATGATAATTAATGTTATTTGTTTCTATAATTGAAAAATTTTATTTTGTTTTTGGAATAGTAAGTGGAAAATTTTTCAGACAACCTGCCATATCTGCGCAGATAGATCCATTTCGAAGGGTGCTAAGCCTTCAACATCAGTACACTTTAGTCACGCTGCGCTAACCATTTAGCTTTTAGCTATACAGCTTAGCACCCTTCAAAATGAATCTTTCTGCGCAGCTATGGCAGGTTGTCTGAAAAATTTTCTACTTACTGTTCCAAAAACAAAATACAATTTTTCAATTATAGAAAAATTTAAAGATTAAAAAAACAATAATTATCATTGGAAAAAAATCATTGTTCTGGCTTGAGTTCAAATCCAACCTTGAATCATTTATCAATAGGCCGATAAAACAAAAACAATTCAAAATAAAATAAAATAAACTAAAAAATCTTTAAATAAATTAAAATAAAAGAAGCAGAATGAAATAAAATACACATCAACCGGCAGTTTTGATCTTTGCAGTCTTTATGTCGTAATAGACGGTGCCGTTATTTGACTTTTTCGATCGTTTCGAAACTATTGTAAACTATCGAATCACAAATGGCGGCTGGATGCAACCTCAAACAAAATGTGTGTAATATATGCGTTTTTACTCTTATCCAGACAAAGGTTGGGAGAAAGATATTCTTCGAACAATGTAAAAATGTGGGTATATTATGGAAAACTAACTATCGAAACAGTCGCCCTTAAAAAAACGATGTTTTAAAAAAATTTCAGCGTTCTTGTCCGAACACATTTCTTGTTTACATTTTACCTCGTCCTTTCTCAATTTCTCACATAGAATGGAACACGAACCAGCCAATTCTTAACAAGAAGTATGCACGGACGCGAACGATGAATGCGGCTTAACTCCTTAAGGGAATCGTCTTCATTATTTAGATTTATTTTGCCAGTATTTTATTGAAAAGTTTAAAAATGTTTGACTGGAAAACTAGTAATTCACAACTTACCCTACCTGAATTTCTTATTCTTTCCTATTATGCTGTGTGACTTCTTCCATAAAAAATTTAATTTCATTTTCCAAGTGAATTTATTTAACCACTTTCACTCACTGAAATTGCACACTTACATACATTTTTCACTCCATACCTCTAATAATGCAACTGCACTATTTTCTAATGTTTATTACATAGATTATTAGTTAAGCATTTTTTGTCGCTAACTTTTCATAATAACACTTTTAGCGAAATTTGAACACTTTTATGTACACACAAGTATGTATGTATTGTATGTATGCGCATTACACGAATTATTTAAATTATTTTCAATTCAAAAATGTCCTCAAAGCATTCACTTGTGATATTAGAAAAAATTGCTGTCAAGAAAAAATATCGGAAATGTTTAACATTGCTAAAGAGACGGTCTAAGGCCCGGTTTTTTCAGTACAAGTTCAACTCAGTTGTCAGTTAAACTACGCTTAAAACTTGTTCTGCAGTTTTTCAGTCTACTTTAACTGAAGTTTAAGCTAAGGTTAAGCGGCCGGGCAGGGTTAAACTCTTGTTAACCTATCAGTTATTTGCGTTCGTACGAAATGGCGTCGAAATACCCAACAAGCATTTGAGCTTGAGTACCATTAGAGCTCATGTTCATAACTAGGCATACTTCACTAGGCATACTCTCAAGAGTTGTTTCGAAACAATGGCTCAACTCGAGAATCATAGCGTACTTAGGAAAAGAGGGAACTTTTTATAAAGCAAAATATGCTATTAATTAAGTTGAAGAAATGTAATTAAAAACTTGTGGTTTTCTAACTAGACCAAATGTAAGATTCAATGATGTTGATGTAGCATCTTCGGTGTGGTATGCGGAGCACGCTACCATCACACCACGGCGACCGCCTATATAATTTATTCTTGATTAATACGCTTCATTACTGCTATCAACCAGGTGTTTATTTCTCACAATAAACAGCTGTTGGTTTTGGTGGTACCACCTTGGAGATTTTTTCAACTCCACCTCAACTCGATATCCAAAGTAGGATATCAACTGGAGAAAATGTGTTGAATATTCATTTGAAAACTTACATTCCTCAAAATCTCTCGAAATTAGGATAATAATTGGGAAAATATTAATGACGTTGGAGATCGACTGGAAAACTTTAATTTTACAAATTTGTCAAAGGCTGGATAGTGACTAGAGAATGAAGTTGGATATCAACTCGAGAACTATATGGTATAAGAATATTGTAACGAATTTACTGTAATTCCGCTTACTCCAAATCTTCCGCTAATGTTTGGTATCGCTAAACTGTTGAATAAATAACTCCAATATCAATAATGCAAAATGGTCTTTATTAGACTACTTTCACAATAACTCTTCGACTTCTCAACAGATAGCATGCTTAAGTCGAACTGGTTCGTCGTGCCTCAGCTGGCGTGTTTTATACTCTTAGGTTTCCTCGTTGGCATATTTCTAGGCGTTTCTAGAATTTACTATTTGTTTACCAGCTTTAAACTCACCAGCTATAACTACAGATGCACTATTATAGCTCTCGCATAGCCATATGCGCGTGTATATGTGAGTGATATTTCCACCGATGATGCCTACTTTTGGGAGTATCTCATATATATGCATGTGTTTTGTGCGTTTCTCTCCGCTGCTTTGTATGGACATATGTGTAGACATAATGATCAGTTTACGTACATACAAGTGTAGCAGCTTACTTTATTGTTGTTGTGGCTTTATTTACTTAGTATCAGATTAGTGATGTAGTATCACTTAGTGTCACTAATAGTCGTCACAATATTAAATAATGATGTTGGATATCACTTCCGGAACTAGATATACATATATTCGCTGGAGATTTGTTTCCATGTTGTTGGGTAAACAAAATCCAGCTGTTGCCGTATCTACAAATTATCTAGGTAGTTAAAAAACATGTTGCCGCACAAAAGATCATACCCCAAAGGGGGCCTTAAACTGTGACTGAAAAAACTGCTCAGTAGTTTAATTGAAGTTTAAATTTGACAAAAGTTTAAGCAAGCTTAGTTTAAGCTTAGCTTAACCAACACTGATAAACCGGGCTAAGCACCTACAAACAACATACATCATAATACTCATACTCTACATATACACATCTATGCACTTTTTCAGCACATGTTTTTTTCTTCGGCCAGCACTTGTTGAGCTATCGCAGCTTTAAACTTTTTGTAAAAACATACAAACATACACCAAAATATTTTACATACTGATTTATACGAAACTTTATTTATTTTTACTATGAATATTTAAGAAAAACTTTTTTATTATTTCACCAACTTTTCACTGTAATCACGTCGCAATTGCGCGGTCGTGTTCAGGCTACGCGGCGTACCGAAACTAGCAATGGCGGAAACTAACATCCCTAGCATCACCAAAAATGAGCAGCTTATTACGGTTGTTGCGTAGAATTCTCTTGTTATTGCTGAGGGCGCAGTATTCAAAGTGCTATAATCGCTGGCGGATCTTAAAAATAGTTTTGTCCCATAAAATTATGGCGATTCATTTGATTTTCTGTTTAAATTTGCATACTTTTGGGAAAATAACATTGTAAGCAGTGTTCGGACCGGTAATCACGAAAAATTATACTGCTGGCAGTCCTTTTTGACTCAGTTCTCTATTAAGAGGCGTCACTTCCCTACAATACTCAAAATTAGATCCGCAATGGCAACACAAGAAAATTTGTTAAAATTATTACATTCGAATTAACATAGATACTAAATATAAAATAAAATAAAAAACAAGAGAAAAAATAAAATTAAATTAAATTAAACAACTTCATACTTTTCTGAATGGCGCTGAACAATAATCTGTGGCAACATGCTCACTTTTCTGCATGACGGCAACCCGTTTTGGGCTAATGACAGATTCTTGAACTCAACGAACGACGCGCAACACGTTTCAGCAAGAACATCTCAATTTTTAACTAAATTTCATTTATTAGTTGTAAGAGCATTATTTGTGTAATAAATTTACGTTGGATCAATAAACGTATAATCTAACGTCACTACAGTAGTATCAATAAAATCAAGTACACTACAAATCTTATCCCATTCGTAATATCCAAATAATCGGCTGTATACTATATGAAATATATAGTGAACAGATGTATGTACATACCTAAGCGATGAGGCTATGAAAAAAAGGCCGTCATCAGTGAGTTTTACAGCTCCGGATCACGCTCAATTCTCACGGGAATGCTCTGGATCATTGAGAGACTTGAGAAGCAGAGGTCGTGATATTTTCGCACACGTGAAATGTGATAGGCAGATGTCGCCGCTCTTTTTCGTTTAACTCATACGGCGAAAGGCTAAGCAGCGACATCTATTTTTGAAAAAGTAGGTTTATTAAAGGCAGCGTTGCCAAACTAAAGACAAGTAATTAACAATTTATCTGGCTCACAAATTGAACCAGACTTCTATCTGGATTTATCTGGCTCAAATCGTTGTTGTTGCATTTACATGCAAAATATTTATCTGGCTCAGGATTTTGCCACCGGATGATAGCTAAAATATATGTGGGGTACTTTATGTGAGGATGCAAAGTTCACGTTTTTTGTGGTCTGCATGAAAAAACTGTGACCATGAATCACTTATATATATGACGTAAGCGGGCAAAGCAATATCAAAATTTAGAAATAAAGTTTTTCAATTAGAAGAAAAATTTTTCTAAGCGGGGTCGCCCCCGGCAGTGCTTGGCAAGCGCTCCGAGTGCATTTCTGCCATTAGAAGCTCTCAGTGAAAACTCATCTGCCTTGCAGATGCCGTTCGTAGTCGGCATAAAACATGTAGGTCCCGTCCGGCCAATTTGTAGGGAAAATCAAGAGGAGCACGACGCAAATTGGAAGAGAAGCTCGGCCTTAGATCTCTTCGGAAGTCATCGCGCCTTACATTTATTTTATTTATGACGTAAGCGCAGGTATTTGATAAAATTTGAAGCTTATAGCCATTCAAAAGGGGCAGAAATTACAATCTATATGGGGTATATAATATATATAAGTACACCGATCTCTATGATTTTTCAGACAATAATATATGCTATATACGTAAGCTTTTGGTGAAATTTGAAGCTTTTAGCTGCTAAAATGAGGCAGAAATTACGAAAAGCTTCTTATCTGAACAATCGGTTGTGGGGGATATATGCAATATATACGACCGATCTCATCCATTTTTTCAGACAACAATATGTGCAATATACGAAAGCATATGGTGAAGTTTGAAGCTTCAATCTGATAAATTGATAAAGATATGACAAATGTCTAATCGGACACCTAAATATACCCGCTCACCAAATTTTATGAAGATATCTCAAAAATTGAGGGACTAGTTGATACAAACAGACAAACGGGCATGGCTAAATCAACTCAGCTCTTCATCTTCATCATTCGGTATACTTATTGGTGGGTCTATCTATTTTCCTTTAAGGACTTACAATTTTGAGATTCGTGACGAAGTTAATATACCATCTCATTATCATGAAAGGTATAAAACTAAAATAAAATAGAAGGGATAGAAAACACAAAAACGCACGATGTATAAGGTAAATGCACTATACGCGAGTCCATATTTCCGTTCTATTTTGTTAACGATGTTCCTACTTAAAAAATAAGACTATGGCTTACTTTGTGAACACAATGTTTAGTTAAATTATTGTGAATTAAGAAGTTATGTGTTCAGAGAAAATCAGGGATAAGCCCATTTCAGCTTTGAAAATATTTTAACTTATCAGTGGGCATTTGGCATTTAGCGAAGATAATCGTAAAATCAGTAGTTCTTAGTCAAGTGTTGAGGATTCATCGCAACTTCCATAGCTTTTTAAACGAACTGAAAAAAAATTTGTGAAAAACTGTGTTTTAAACTAAAACGTAATAGGTGGGCTCGTATTTCGAAGTGCTGCCAATTGCGTTATTAGGACGGAAATAGGAAAATTTGTCTGTTTTTGTTTGTGGCTTATTTTTTTAAATAAATATATTAAATATATTTTTTGAAATAGAGAACTTAATAAGGATCTCAAAATTGATCCGTTGCAATATATTCTGCAGAATTTTCCTGTTTTTTAAAGTAAAAAGTTCTTAACTCTCAGCTAAAGATAAGTCGAACTAAGAAGTTAAATACGAACATAACAAAACGTGTTTGAAAGGCATCTTAATGAGTTTTGTAATTCACAGAATTCCAAACTCATCGGGAAGAAACAGACTGAAAAACGTATTCAGGTCGATAACCTATAGGTTTAAAAAGTATATTAAAATAAACCATACAACATAATAGGCTCCGTAATTGTGATATATGTTTCTAATCCGTGCCATATAACGCAATGAGAAGTTGTATAGTGTAATTGCGGACATATCTTTTTTCAGGTGTTCTGTAGATACATAAACATTTCGCTAAACTATGCGAAAGATACTTCAGGATCGATTAGATTAGCCCATGAGGCTATCAAAGTCATCTAAAATGACATGCTATATAAAGCATCAAACACTGTCACAATATTCACCATATCAGACCCTCTTGGACAAAAAAAACACAAGTTTATACAATGTCATCGCTGGACCTTCCAACAGTAGTTATCCGAAGAAGCAGAAGGTTGATCAGTTAAATGGGTGACATAAATTAGCCGAGATAGGGGTTTCCGTCACAAAAGATCAGCTATCATCAATTCGTAGCGGTGTCCTGTACAAAGAACTAAAGAGGCCTAACCATTTTTAAATGGAATACAGGTAGGAAAGACGTACGAAAACTTTTGAAAAGAAATACGTCAATAAGTGCTACGAGGTGCCTCAATGCATGGACAGTCTCTCGTGCTTCAGCACACAGACCCAGCTTCTATAGAGCTGGTTTGGTCGTGTTCTAAGTATATTCAGGATAATGACTCTCTTGAAGTTTTAGGGATCACAGACAGGATTCAACTGTGGACGAGTCAGCCTTTTTCCTTTGCCCTAAGGGTCAAAGCTGTTTTGACTAAACGGGGCTATAAAAGTGTCTTATTTCGAGCAGGAAATGATGAAAATAGTGTATCACAATTTTATAGCGTGCTTCCGCATCGTCCATACATGCCACACCATATTATGCAATTTTCCGTACCAAACGACTTCCAAATAATATACTGCAAAAATATCAGACGGATTGGGCCATATGAAAGTCAACTCTGGATGGATGTACTAGCCAAACTTTCTTTCGAATATATAAGCTAACGTATTCTATCCCTTCCTGGTAAAAAGCCACAAAACCGGCAGTGGTTTTGTTATTGACGGACATTCATCTCATCTGTCTCTACACATCTTGTGAGTTTTGCAAGAAGATGAATCATACTTTTGGCCACTCCTTCCCAACTCCACCCAACTTATGCAGCCAATGGACGTTGCAGTATTCCACCTTAAAATCAATGAAAGGGAAAAGAGATTCAAAGCTGGAGATTCAGTAATAATGGACAGCAGATTGAAGCGCGAACGACTTCCCACACATCGTCTCAAAGGTGTTTAGGACATGGCAGTGACTCCCGAAATCATAAAAAATGTTTTAAAACATGTGATTGTATCCTTTTAATCGGATGCGGGCTTTATGACAAAAATTTGAAAGCCTCCATGAGAGCAACATCCGATGAAACCACTGCTCATAACGTGAAAATCCAAATAATGATACACCAAAGATGGAAGGGAGGTGGAAAGGAGTGGTTAAGATGTTTGAAGAAAGGACTTCCCCAGAAAAAATGAAATCATTTACTGTGTGTCTGGACAGTGGACGGAGATGTGACAAGATGAAAATTTATATTATTTGGAAAAGTACCAACAATGATCAAGATGATGAACGTAATTTATCAAATAAAACGATTTAAGGATACTGAATCTGTTAGAGCAAGAATTTTATTTCATTTGATATGAGAACATGAGTATAGACTATTTTTTAGACGAATGTAATGTGACAAAAAAGTGGAACAAGAAAAACCCCTAAGTAACGGATTTTGAATAACTTCGACTCCATAACTTCCGTTAAACAAACCTAACCTTGAAAATATTTCACATGTTGAAGATTTAACGACCGACCGAAATATTGAGTATGCCTCTCGGTATAGGATGTAATGCCAAGCACCTCCAAAGCTGTCTATTTCGGCTCCAGCTTAAACCACTAAAACGAGGAAAGTAAACCCACAAAAACCATGAGTTCCTACTCCTTTCACAAAACGCGTTCTTTGCCTGAAAACCATGCCAATCGATTCAAAGAAAAAAATCGTTAAAAGAAAATTGACGCCAACTGTAGCGATAGCTCAGAGTAATATGAATATCAACGTCGCTTGGATGAAGGAAAAAAAGAAAAGAGTGAGACAACAGCTTTAAATAAAGAAAACGAGAATGAGAATAATTAAAAAAACACAAAAAAATGGAGCCCTTTTCCCGAAGAACTCATTAACACAAGGAGAGTATGTGGTAATTTCAATATGAAGGAGTGAAAGTTCCGCAGGCAAGGTACTAAAGGTTATAATGGCGATATGTTAAGTTCCAGATTAAAACAAAGTGACAATGAGTATGGTCCCACATTGGCGCTGGCCAGAAAGGGACGATATTCTGGATTATGAGGTTGGAGGAAATAATAAGAAAGATTAATCCACCACAGCTCATAAAAAACGAGGAAGTATTTCTAATAAAATGACATAAATATATAAATATGTAAAACTTGTATTTCAAAGATATGTTTAATGTAACAAGACAAGATTTGTCAATAAACAACATAATGAGAGTCTAGATTCTATGATAATTTTTGCTTGACGATGTTCAAATAAGTGCTACAATATTATGGTACGGAGAGAGAAACGTTTTACCACAGAATTCGGACGAGGCAAATTTTTAACCGGAAACGGGAACAATATATGATTTACAAAAGTAAATATTGTTACACAAAATTAACTAAATATTATATTTATGATCTGTATTTTATTAATAAAGCATCTGTTAAATGTATACAATCAGTTTTGAAGTTCGATACAAGCGGAGATACGACACAGTGCACCTTTCATTTATAGGTATCTTTAAAATAGTGCCGTAAATAGGTGCATTCTACCTTAGTGACTGCGAAATTTATTTAGATCTATTATATTTGAATTTTGATAGCACGAAGGTATTAAGAGTTGCTCTAATAGGTGGGTGCAACTGCAAAGCTACGCAAGCTGCCTAGCTGTCTGACATATTGGGGATACTCTTTGAGGATAAGACATTCTAAATCCCAACCTTCTAATGCAAGGACTTCTGCTTGAAATACAGTGGGGTAGCATTCCATTTCTACATCCAGAATTTAAGGAAAATGTGGTGGAGCATGCGTAGTACTTATCTCAGTGCTATTGCTAGTCGTATTTTTCCCCTCTTCGTCTCACTATAACGCTCACTAATATCTCGCGTTGCACCCGTACGTCTTATGTCCCTGTAGACATCATTGTTCCTTCTCAAAGTTCTCGTGCAGTGCCTGCGAACACCGATCTTAATCACTTTCTTCGTCTCATGTCGAACTGTCGATCTGATAAGTGCTAACTTTCAAGAGCACAAGTTTGATAACGTACGCCCAAACGTATTATAGGCAAACCGTTAATAAACGTATATGGGAGATGAAAGAAGAGCCCCCTCCGAATAACTATCGGCAGCTGCCTACTATTGGGTCCAAATTGGGACGACATATATTCAGCCGGTAATTTATCTTGCTACTCTAAAAGTTTGTCATTATATTATTTCCATCTTCATCGCACATTTTCATCACCATTTCCATCTTCATCTTACATTATCGATTTTTTCCACCTCGTTTTCATGCCAATTTTTATTCATATCACATTCTCGAATGCGGAAGAGCAAATATCAATCATCATTTATCATAGAAATGTACAGCAAAGTAAACTTTATTCTTCAAAAATTATCCCTATTTGACGTCTCTAAGTCGCAACTTTCACCATTTTCCAGGTCATTATGTATGATTGGCTGCACAACTCACAACAGCGCCTTCTAGTTATGACACTCAATCATGGCGGATATTTAGTACCCAAAACGGCTCTTAGTGATTTACATCACAATTATGCTATACAAACATCTTAAGTTCAAGAATTACAACTCCAGCTCCAATGGCATCATCATCCATCATACAACAAAACACACGTACATTGGATGACCCAACTTCGATGTCGAGTACAACTTTGGCTACCACAGCCACCACAGCACAGCCAACAGCACAATCTAATGACCAATCTACAAACGTCAACACAACCGGAACAACAGCTATCGTTGCATCGGCTGCTTCAGCCATTGCTGCTGCAGCTATATTAATGTTGCCAATGCCGCCGGCCTCAAGTAGCTTCTCAACATTGGATGGGGTACCACGTGGCAAATGCGTTTACTTTGTGCGTCGAAGCGCGAACATACCGTTAACCGCAGATAACTTTCGTACGCAAATACTCTGCGGCGATCTACCAGTGCATAGTAAAATAGAAACTTTGTCTCTGCTTTTGATGAGGTATTTCAGCCGCTACTCGAATGTCCACTCAATCGAAAATCGTGGCCAAAACCAGTGCAAAAGGATTTGCAAATACGTATTAAGGATGTGCGCAATACCCTCGTAGAGGTAGGTAAAAAATATGGAAATTTGCACAAATACATACACAAAATTTCGTTCTGAAGAGCTGTGAGTGTATATACAATGGAAAAATTAGGGGACGTTAGCGAAAAAATTTGGTAGAGGCAACCGATCGCTAATCGATAGACGGTACAATTTTTTTGGTCATTTGCCTCAAATGGAAAAGTTTGTAGCCCCGGTCAAAACCAAGTTAGCATTGCCGTTGCGAAGCCCTTTGTTTTTAATTTCATGAATATTGACTTGGCTCTACATGCAGAACCTATTGGCCAAAGTTAAAAAATAGTACCTCAGTAAGGTAAGTATTGAAATATCGCAGAATTTTATTCATGGGAAATCTTTTATGTATAAAAAGTGGGCTTGCTTAATACCGATGACGTTAATTTTCTGTAGAAAAGGAAAAATAGAATCCAAAATTTCATCCAAGTAAGTACCCATACTTCAACTAAATTATATATAAAAAAAATGTCAGCCGTCACGGAGGCCTGGCAGATGTGAAACATCGGCATTACTTTGGAAAGCGACAAGCAGAGAAGAACAGTTTGCGATAGGAACTAAATATGGTATAGTGATAACTAATAAAATTAAAATTTACTTCCGAAATGTTCCGAAATTACCACGATAGTATGCTGCAGGAGTCCCCAAATATCACTCCGAAATTGCTCCCAAATTAGCCGGTAGGACCCCGATGGAGTTCTCGAAAGTACCCCCTAACGACCCCAAAGCGATCCCCAGATGACCCTATGACGATTACGAGAGAGTCCCCAAACGTTATTCCGAAGTGACCCCCAAATTTCCCCTGAAGGATCCCGAAGGAGTCTTTAAAATCATTCAGAAGTTACCCAGGAGGACCACACGCAAAAATTATCCGGAAGCGACTACCATAAGGCCCCGGAGGACCCCAAGAGATTCCCCCAAATCTTCCCGAAAGGTCCGAAGCGTCGCCGCGCCAGAAATCGGTTTTATGCACGGCTATAGATGTTTCACATCTAAAAAAACACATGAGTATGAGCCTTCGGACTGATAGATGGACGAATGGGGGAATGAATGGATAAGAAATGGCCACCACTTTGGGTTGGCTGCTGTTTTGTTTTTTTTGGTTAACTTAAATTGGTAGGAGCATTTTAATAGTTTCTCTCAACTGATTGATTGCATCTACAATTAACCATCTTCATTAATCAATAAAATGATCTTTTCTGACTTTGGGATCTGAACTTAAAGAGGTATTCCAAAATTAGGATATGGGGGGTATTAGTAGAACATGAGTCCGCGATTGGTACACACTTCATCGAATAATATCATCAGCATTAATATCATGATTTGGCGTTTGATTTTATGAAGTCATGAAGACATTATGCTATAAACAACCTGCTCTCCCTCAAGAATCGTAACACTCTTCACTTCTAACAAGTTGGAGCATCTAAGAAAGTCGAGACAACTCCAAGTTGCAAATTTTCCGCATCAGTCGGTATTGTATCAGAAGATACCTTCGAAGCATGTTTTTTACATTACTACAAGTCTAATAATACACGACTTAGATAAGAACGCCATGCGAAAGTTCGCCTACCATCATCATTAATCGTTAATTGGCACTTAATCGCTTAAGCGATTTTGGCGGTTTCATAACAAATCACGACAACACGTTTCTACTTCTAAACGGCTGCGCCGGAGCGTCATTGTCGCAAAACATAACATAACCAGCGAAGCCTTTGAGCTTTTATTCGCTGTACTATCTTCATAACTGCGTAAAGTTCATACAGCTGATAACACTGAGGAACAAATTTCCACTTTTCAAAATTTTCCAAAGAAATTTCTATCACATTAGATGTAATTTTGTGTGCTGATTTCAAAAATCATTTTACTTTTTTTGTGACAGCTCTAGTTTTCGAGATATTTTCGACTACCCGAAAACTTATCCCACAGGA
This sequence comes from Eurosta solidaginis, assembly GCA_029619165.1. Classification (NCBI taxonomy): domain Eukaryota; kingdom Metazoa; phylum Arthropoda; class Insecta; order Diptera; family Tephritidae; genus Eurosta; species Eurosta solidaginis. The sequence goes on from JARSSU010013661.1 coordinate 66,016, forward strand.
GTAGAAAAGTGCAAAAACAAAAAATGTAAAAATTTACAAAAGCAAACTCAATTTTTTTAATACTCCATTTATTATTTGCCTTTGTTCTTGCATTTTAAACTATTTGTTTTTGTATTTGTTGTGTATTTGTTGTTTCATTTAACGACAATTAAAACAAGTAGAGGTGTCTAAGTTCGGGTGTAACCGAACATTATATACTCAGCGTGAGCTTCAATTGTACATTTCATTTCAGATAAATTACTTTTCTTTATAACACGTGCACCGCCCGTTTAAAAAATGTCTCCCCATTTCCTCTACAATAAAACTGATAGTCAAATATCATGACTATTTTTTTTAAGTTATAGCTTAGTCTATTATTAAAATTACGTATTGTTTTTTGCAGTCAGTCCTGATGATGACTTCAAATAATTAAATAAAACAAATCAAATTAAAAAATTAAAAGTGTTTTATTTAATCCGGCCTTGAGCTCAAAAATATAAAATAACAGAAATATCTTCTGCTATAATGAAAATATGTGTACCCAATTTTGTTACGATATGTCAATTTTTCTTCGAGTTATGGCTCCCGAAACATAGAAAATTGCTTAGTCATAAAAGGGGCGGTGCCACGCCCATTTTTTTAAATTTGCAGTTTTTCCTCTTTATTGTTATAAATCCACTTGGGAAATGAAATACCATTGATATAGTGCTCTTTCTTGCAAAGATATAGCTTATTTTATTCGTCCACGACCCTTTTTAAAACCTTTTTTAAATACAAGTGCGCGTGGTCCTTAACCGATTTCGTTAATTTTTTCTCAAATCATTCCTTATAGTAAAGGCAACCTCTCTGCTGAAGGTTGTTACGATAGGTTTAACGATTTTTGATTTATGATTAATAATATTTGTAAATTGATTTTATCATAAGTGGGCGGTGCCACCCCATTTGGAAAAGAGTTTCCAAATTTTAATCAAGAGTCTCAATGTCAGTCCACGTGTTAAATTTCACCATTCTAGGTGTATTATTTACTAAATTATCAGGTTTTTGTATTTTCCAAAATTTTATATATATAAAAAGTGGGCGTGGTTATCATCCGATTTCGCTCATTTCAATGCCAATCTATTCTGGGTCCAGATAAGCTAGTGTACCAAATTTGGTGAAGATATCTCAATATTTACTCACGGACGGACATGGCTCAATCAAATTTTTTTTCGATACTGATAATTTTGATATATGGAAGTCTATATCTATCTCGATTCCTTTATACCTGTACACCTAACCGTTATCCAATCAAAGTTAATATACTCTGTGTGCAAAGCACGCTGAGTATAAAAAAACCTACAAGATGTCAATAAGAAGGACTCAGCGAAAGTGGTCGACATTATTTTTTTTGTTCTTAAACTTTCGTTAAATTAAACAACAAATACAAAAACAAATAGTTTAAAATAAAAATGAAATTGAAGTTTGCGTCTTTCGCTTTTGCACTTTTCAATTACTGTTCGTCGTATTGGCTGTGTAATATGAAAGAGCTAGCCTGCAACATGAGCATTAAGATTCATTATTTGCATAGCCATTTAAATCGGTTTCCTAAGAATCTTGAAGATTATAGTGAAGAGCAGGGTGAAATATTTCACCAGGATATTCGTGTTATGGAAGAGCGATACCAAGGAAGATGGGACATGCATATGATGGCCGATTACTGCTGGAGTCTTTGTCGGGATCTTGAACAAGACCCACAGGCAAGAAAGTCTTATAAAAGGCAATTTTGTGCTGATACGCGGTAAGTCATTAAAATTAAGTATGTAAAAATTCTGATTTTTGTAAGAATGTAACACCTATACGAAAATTAAAAACTAGAGCTGTTAGAAAGACACAAATCATTTTTTCGAAATCGGCACCCTTAAATTGACTTAAAACGACTTAAAAAAAGTTTGGAAAATTGTTCATTGTTGACCAGTGTAATTATACCTTTTGATACTCGCCATCTGCTTCACGGACAGGACCACAAATCTTCTAGATAACTTTTCTTTTGAACACTCTAAATCCATATTCCGAGCCATATATCAAACAGGAATGAATAGTGACTTGTAGTTGTTCGTCGTGAGAGGAATTACTCAGTCCAAAGTAAACTTGTTAGATAGATAAAGCCCTTCGCAGTCACGAAGATATATCAATCAAGACAGTGATGTGGCTGTCAAGGCAAACGTTCGCCTGCAGTCGGAAAAATCAGTCTCATCGATGTTAAGTTTCATAACAGTTGGAGGTTGACTGACAGAGTGATTGATTGCCTTTTCTAGCTTAATTACGGATTATCACCTAATCAAACAGCGCTAGATCAAATTGATCACGCATGACTGAGAGTAGGGCGAGCTTTACGTGATTGGTTTAGCAAAAAACTTCACGTAGTATCTCAAACAAAGCTGTGTTGTCGAGCTGCTGATAAATTCTTCATTCAGCTTTCGCACCTGCTCTCTCTACATTGCTCTCGCTATGTAACTAAGCAGTAGGAGTATATTATATTACATACCGTCTTATAGAGCACTATTGAGCGGAGAACAATAACTGTTACGATGGGGTATGTCGCCCAACCTTCGAATGCACAAACGGTTTAAGACGAGGTGACAGGGTTTCATGTGTTTTCTTTATTAAGTTAAACCGGTCTTGCAAAATCCACCTACACATATTCGCACTGCGTGGCCACATTAGTAGATTCTCGTTAGCCCGTGCATTACGATTTTATGCTCAAATTTTTTGTTGCTGAAAAAGAATATTTTCTATTTACATATCGACCTGCTTGACATAAAACTAGCCCAATTTAAGCTCACCCTCTATTCGTTTGTTCTATTAATCCACACGGCTTCGTTGTTTGTAAACAAACGAGGATACAGTCCCAAGGCACACAGCAACATCTCATTACACACCTAGAGAATTGATACATTTATGTATTTACACCCTTTGGCAGGTATTGGGAGGCGCGCGATGAATACTTTTGCCATTAAAATCTTATCATAAAAGGTCATCAGTCTTGGTACGAGCCGTTTGTTTATGGTTCAACACTATTCGAGCACATTATGAAAAAATTAAAAGTAGCACAACCCAATAATGTAGTTGCTTACCCCGCAGAAAAACATCGTGCTAGTCGGGAAATTTACTAGTTTCCTACTAGTATTTTTCGACTTAGATAAAACATAAATAAATGCAAGGCGCGATAATCTCCGAGGAGATTTTAGGCCGAGCTTCTCTTCCAATTTGCGTCGTACTCCTTTTTAATTTTTTTTACAAATTAGCGGAATGAGACCTACATGTTTTGCGCCGACTCCGAACAACATCTGCAAGACACATGAGCTTTCACTGAGAAGCTTTTCGTGGCGGAAATACACTCGGAGTGCTTGCCAAATCACTGCCGAGGCAGTCAGACGTCACTGGATTGACTGCCAAGGGCAAAGACAGGCCGAACTGTTTATACTTCGGGCAATGAAAGTATCAGCCAAACTCATTAATCCAAGCAGGGAGAACCTACTATACGGGACACTGTGGTCCACGATGTCACCTAAGTAAGTTAAATCTATCCGATAATCAAATTTGTCGATTCTGTGCGCTGAAGGATGGAAACACCAGTTCACATTCTCTGAGAATGCGTCGCTCTAGCAAGGCGGAGACTCTCCCATCTAGGTGGTGTGACTCCTAAACCCTATGTGATATGGAGTCGCACGCCTGAAGAGGTACTTAGATACATTAAAAGCCTCCACATACAAAATTAGATGGAAAGGTCATGCACAATAGATGTACACAAAGGTCCCAGTGCTTCCATGCCGAATAATAAAAATAGGATGGGTCAGCAAAAATAAAGATAGCCTGTTAAAATTTCAACTTTTTAAGTATTTCCATACAAATCGTAGGGGGCTTTTTGAAGTTTTTATAAACAGTGTATCAGAGCTTAATTCACTAATCATTAGCTATACATTAGGCCAGGTCGATTTGTGGGGAGGCAAAAAAATCGTCCCATTGCTCTGTGAAAATCATATTCTAGGGATCAAAATAAGAAACTTTGCCGAAGGAACCATACCTCTAAAACGAATTCTGATGTCCCCCAATTTGGGTCGAACTTTTGGGTAGGGGCAAATTTTGAAAAATCCCACTTTGACCCATTTAGAGTGCTCCAATCGAGTCCAAATGTATGACCGACCCCAACTAACTATGGAGGCCCGACCCACCGATGCCAGTGGCACACCCCCTGGAACCCCCTGGGGGTTCACCATACAAACATTTCAAAAAATCGCCGGTTTGGCACTTTACATGAAAAAATCAGCTAAATGGCTATGTGGTAATAAGGCCAATTGACCTTATGGCCGTTGACCTTATGTCACCACATCATCACATTAATGCATTGTCATCGAGCCTTGATAGGTGTGCAAAGTTGCAATCAAACTTATCGCCATTCAAAGTGGTGATAAGGCCAATTGACCTTATGTCACCACACCATCACATTAATGCATTGTCATCGGTCCTTGATACGTATGCAAAGTTTCAAATTAATCAGACTTCTAGAAACCGGTGAAAATTAAGATCAAAGATTCCGTTACATACAGGCCAAGCTAATAAAAGCGTGCTAAAAATGAATTTAACTTAGCAATAGAAAAGAAATTAAAAAAAAACAAGTAAGGAAGGCTAAGTTCGGGTGTAACCGAACATTACATACTCAGTTGAGAGCTGTGGAGACAAAGTAAGGGAAAATCACCATGTTGTAAAAAGAACCTAGGGTAACCCTGGCATGTGTTTGTATGACATGTGTATCAAATGGAAGGTATTAAAGAGTATTTTAAGAGGAAGTGGGCCATAGTTCTATAAAAGGGCGTGGGCCTAAGTTCTATAGATGGACGCCTTTTCGAGATATCGCCATAAAGGTGGACCAGGGGTGACTCTAGAATTGCTTGTACTATATGGGTATCAAATGAAAGGTGTTAATGAGTATTTTAAAAGGGAATGGGCCTTAGTTCTATAGGTGGACGCCTTTTCGGAATATGGTTATAAAGTGGACCAGGGTTGACTCTAGAATGCGTTTGTACAATATGGGTATCAAACGAAAGGTGTTAATAAGGGTTTTAAAAGGGAGTGGGCTTAGTTCTATGGGTGGACGCCTTTTCGGGATATCGCCATAAAGGTGGACCAGGGGTGACTCTAGAATTTGTTTGTACGATATGGGTATCAAATGAAAGGTGTTAATGAGTATTTTAAGAGGGCGTGGGCCTTAGTTCTATATGTGGACGCCTTTTCGAGATATCGCCATAAAGGTGGACCAGGGGTGACTCTAGAATTTGTTTGTACTATATGGGTATCAAATGAAAGGTGTTAATGAGTCTTTTAAAAGGGAGTGGGCCTTAGTTCTATAGGTGAACGCCTTTTCGGAATATCGTTACAAAAGTGGACAAGTAATGGAATTCACTAACTTATAACGATGCGATTTGTCGAGATTTTAATTAACGATTTTGTCACTTGCCTTATCGATTGTACTATTCACTAACTTAGTTTTAACGACTCTCAATAAATGACATTTAAAATAGTAGAAAGGTGCAGCAGCACAGCTTAAAGAAACCTAAAAAATGCGAAAAGCACAAAAGGAATGCCAAAAATAAACAAATTCCATATTTTAACTGCTTTTAAAAGTCATTATTGTGCAAGCTTTTATCTATTTTAACAAAAGGAAGGTATATGCAGAATTAATTTTTTCTCTGTTGATATCGCAGTTATTCTTGTATCCCTTAATTGACCATCAAGTTGAGAAATAATATCATGAGCCAAGTCTGGGGTTATTCGGTACAGCTTTCGAAACTCCGTTGCATTCAGGTGGAATGGGTTATCTACTTCTCTAAGAAGGCGTCTGTCCACTGGCGATGGACTTAGTAACCCTTCATCTTGTGATAAAACGTATGCTAAGTACTCAAATGCCATTTTATTTATAAATAAAGCAACTTTTCGTGTTTGAAAGTTTTAATTAAAGTTCCGATTTTTTTTTAACTAAAATTGGCCGAAATTTAAATTTCGTGATTTTTAACGCAGCCAATTCACTTGCCGTTTATTTAACAACACAGCTGATCGTCGATTAACGAATATCGATAAAAAATAGTTACTGAATAACGAAATCGTTATAGTTATCGATTCGCAAATAAAGCGATGGCAAATATCGTTAAAAAAGTTAGTGAATTCCACTACAGGGTTGACTCTAGAATGCGTTTGTACAATATGGGTATCAAACGAAAGGTGTTAATGAGTATTTTAAAGGGCGTGGGCCTTAGTTCTATAGCTGGACGCCTGTTCGAGATATCGCCATAAGTGGACCAGGGGTGGCTCTAGAATTTGTTTGTACGATATGGGTATCAAATGAAAGGTGTAATGAGTATTTAGAGGGCGTGGGCCTTAGTTCTATATGTGACGCCTTTCGAGATATCGCATAAAGGTGGACCAGGGGTGTGACTCTAGAATTTGTTTGTACGATATGAGTATCAAATGAAGGTGTTAATGAGTATTTAAGAGGGCGTGGACCTTAGTTTATATGTGGACGCCTTTTCGAGATATCGCCATATGGATCGATAATTTGGAATCCGCGTTATCAAGTTCATGTGGATAGACTAGAATCAATTCAAAACAGTTTTTACTTTTCGCTTTAGAAATCTTCAATGGGACTCTCCGTATAATCTCCTCCTACACTAATCGATTTAAAACTAATAAATCTCCTACCCTTGCAAGTCGCAGAGAAATGCTAGGGTACTATTTATGGCTAGACTTTTAAATGGATCGATTTCAAGCCCATTATATTGAACGAAGTAAACTTGAATGTTCACATGCCGAGTTTCAAGGCATTATAAACCTATAATTCTAAAACAATGTAGAAGCAATTTCCAACTACACGAACCTTTCTATGTTTGTGTGAAGATTATAAACTCTCACTCGAGAATAATTGATGTTTCGGACTCGCTCTTTGCATAAAAAAGACGGTTCTATCTTCTTTAATAACTAAAAAATTATTATTATACTTTTAGTCTATTGTATTTGTGAATCTATATTTCTCAGCTGATGAGTTTCTCTGTAGCTGAGCGGTTTTAGATCTCGGCGCTTAAGAACCCACTGCCTCTCAAAGACTCGGTAACAAAAAAATTATAAGTAACACATAAATAAGATTAGGATACATTTACAAAAAATAAAAAAACAGGATAGATGCTTCATCGGGCCACTTGAGCGGCAGTGCGCTGCCACAACGTCCGAGAGAGAAAAAAAAACAAAAAAACAAAAAAAGGTGGACCAGGGTGACTCTAGAATTTGTTTTGCACATATGGGTATCAAATGAAAGGTGGTTATGATGATTTTTAAAAGGGAGTGGGCCTTAGTTCTATAGGTGGACGCACTTTTAAGAAATCGTTATAAAAGTGGACCAGGGTTTCGACTCTAGAATGCGTTGTGTACAATATGGGTATCAATCGAAAGGTGTAATAAGTGTTTTAAAGGGAGTGGGCTTAGTTCATATGGGTGGACGCCTTTTCGGGATATCGCCATCAAAGGTGGACCAGGGGTGTACTCTAGAATTGTTTGTACGATATGTGTATGCAAACGAGAGGTGTTGAATGAGTATTTTTAAAGGGCGTGGGCACGGCGTAGCCAGCAGTGAACATTTGGGTGAGCTCGACCAATTTCGAGTGAGCTGAATTTTTTCTAGTAAAATCGTAATAGTGATTAGAAGGCACCTTTTTTATGATGAAGTCGTAAATCGATGAATACATATCAACTTATTCAAAAATGCATATTAAACGTTAATAAAGTTTGTATTTTCTATTTTTGTCGGCAAATTTACGCAAAATATCATCCATTTTTAATGAATTCAATCTCTTTTTTTTCAAAAGCAAGAAATGAAAGATCTCGTAGCCGTTGATCGGTCATTGTTGAACGCCGAATCGCATCTATTCTTGAAAGCGCAGAAATGATGATTCGTTGATTGATGTACTTCCGCCAAATGTCTCGATGGCCTCAAAAAGGCAATACGTTGTGGAAATGCACTTTTGACGGGAAACAATATTGAAGAATACTTTTATCATTCGATTCAGGTTTATTTTTCTCATTAATGAGAAAGTTTTGACAACAGAAAACTCTTCTCGTGATGGCAATATTATTTGAAGTTCAGCCAATGATTTTAAAGCGCTGTAGTCGAAATTTTCATCCAAAAAGTTGTTTGCAGCTTCGACTGCAATTAGGATATCATTATTGTTTTCGAATCATTCATTCATTTCCAAATAATCGAGTCAATTATTTCGAAATAATGCGCTTTAATGAAGAATGTTTATCAATATCACGCTCACCAGAGTAGAGAATACAACGGACTCGCTTAGTAGATAGGATCGATGTCGAATTCTTAACGGTCTCGGAACCGGCGCATATTCAACGTCATCAAGTTTTTTTTTAGCTGAGCCTAGAAATTCGGAAAAAGATTCATCAGTTCGTAAAGCGCTTACTTTTTCCTTCACCGCCTTAATTACAGGCATTGCTACGCGGTAACCAACATCACGTGCTTGCAAAATTTTGTTTGCTGGTTCCATTATTCCTAACAATTTGCTAAGAAATTCAAGCAAAAATATAAATTTTTCCTTCACCATGGAATCAAGCAATCCAACAGCTAAAAGCATATCGTCTGCACTAAGAGCATGCCCTGCTCCATCCTTTATTTTTATCAACGAATTGAGTAGCTTATCGAAGTTATTTTTGATTGCAAGTATTGCTTTATAATGTCCTGACCAACGTTGCTCAATAAGCAGAGGAATTTTTGCTCCTTCATACAATTTTCGAACTTTGAGCGACTGAAAAAATTGTGAAGTTGTTTGACTTGATCAAAGAAAAGTCGGGATTCAGAATTATTTTTCACGATTTCCGCAACGACAAGGTGAAGGCGATGATTAATTCAATGTACATATGGTATTTTGCGATCAAAATATATCTGCATCAAAGCCTGTAAACCGCCCAATCGACCACTCATTACCGCTGCTCCATCAAAACACTGGCTCAAAATCTTTTTTACAATCCACTGCAAGCTCTTGCAAGCGATCGATGATCAGTTGGCAGAATCCTTTGGCTGTGATATCATCAGCTTTTTCGAAAGAAAGTAGTGTTTCGGTTGGTTTTTCCATCAACAATGTATCTAAATGCAATCGAAAATATCTCGTTCCCATTTCTATCTGTTGAACCATCTGCCATTAGTGTTAAATATGAAGATTCATTTAGCTCAATGACAATTAATCCACGAAGACAATTTGCAATAATGTTGATAATTTCATTTTGTATCTGAGGCGATGTATAGATGGCATTTTTGGGCATAGATTCCTGACACTTTCGCAAGTGATCATCTTCTTCGAGCATGTGTTGGAAGAAACTGTTTGAATAGTCCCAATTCTTCATTCTCGTCGTTGCTCCAATTACCACGGTTAAGGCAGCTCGTTCTTTGCCAAAATAAAACAGTTGAAACAATTTCCTTAAAATAGTACCGTCTCTTTTCAAGCACAGTATCATTAAGAAGGCTTGATATTTCTTGATTTTTTGCAATTCTTGCGAATGCAGCTTCCAAGTAAGTACAGCATTAAGATGTGTGTTGCTCGTCTCATGCTTTTTGAAACCCTGTCCTTTGGCGAGTGCTTTCGGCAAAGTTTATATCCGTAAGTACAAAAAACATCACTTGAATTCGTAATGGCAACTGACGACACGGGAAACAGTATGCAGCATCTTTTTGCTTGGAATATCAAGGCATTGATATGCATTCAACCATTTGAATGGAATGATCTGCCATCCGATTGTTTTGGAAATTTGTATTCTTCTAAGCGATGCTCAAGCTTTGTTGATCCCTTTGGTGAAATATCGGAGGGAATGACATTAGTTCCAGATGATGTTGCAATTTCTTAAATAAAAAAAACATATGATATTACATCTGCCGAATGATATTTAAGCTTAATCGATTACGTGAAAGCCACTCACAGTTCAAAGATAATGAAATGTTGGCCATTGTTGACGTAGACCACGATGATATTATTGTTGCTGTGACTTGAGTTGTTCGATCTCTATATTTTGATTTCAGTTGCTCGAACTATTAGTTCCACATCTGAATTTTGATTCGCTGGGTTAGCATTAGAAGAATTTGAGCCACGTTGGTCCTGGAAAAATCAAATCCATCGGACCATGAGCAATCTTCAAATCAAATGCAATACCACTTTCATTTTAAGAAATCGAAATGCATTCGTATGTAAATTTCCATCAATAATATTCTTACCAAAACAATAATCCAATTTTGGTTGCTTTGTTAGCTGATCAATTGATTTGTATTACGTTTACTCATATTTGTAACGTTTATTGTATTATTTCTGTCCTTTTTTATGATTAAATACCGTAGTTCACAATATCTAGTATACATTGCACATATACATTGTATAGCGTACGACATTGTATATCCTTTACTAGTAGCGCAAGTAACAGCTGATTTTTTGGAACGCGCAAAAAACAACAAAAACACAACACAGGGTGTGTTCAATTCACCACGTAGTACGTGTCAGCTGATTGTTTTCATACATGACAGTGTTGCTATAAATCCGTTTGTATGATGGGTATGGATCGTTTGCAGTTGTTTTACAAAAATACCTAATAAGTTGTCCGAATAATGTTGAAATAACCTGTAATTACTATAACGATATTTTTTTCAAATCGATTCTAGTCGGAAATTTAGAAATATTTCAATAAATTTTAGGGTGAGCTCGACAAATTTTTTGGCCGAGCGGAAGGACAGACGGTCGACTGTGTATAAAAACTGGACGTGGCTTTAACCGATTTGGCCCTTTTCACAGAAAACAGTTATCGTCCTAGAATCTAAGCCTCTACCAAATTTCACAAGGATTGGTAAATTTTTGTTCGACTTATGGCATTAAAAGTATCCTAGACAAATTAAATAAAAAAGGGCGGAGCCACGCCCATTTTAAAATTTTCTTTTATTTTTGTATTTTGTTGCACCATATCATTACTGGAGTTGAATTTTGACATAATTTACTTATATACTGTAAAGATATTAACTTTTCTTTTAAAATTTGAATTTAAAAAAAAATTTTTTAAAAAGTGGGCGTGGTCGTTCTCCGATTTTGCTAATTTTTATTAAGCAGACATATAGTAATAAGAGTAACGTTCCTGCGAAATTTCATCATGATATCTTCAACGGCTGCCAAATTACAGCTTGCAAAACTTTTAAATTACCTTCTTTTAAAAGTGGGCGGTGCCACGCCCGTTGTCCAAAATTTTACTAGTTTTCTATTCCGCGTCATAAGTTCAACTCACCTACCAAGTTTCATCGCTTAATCCGTATTTGGTAATGAATTATCGCACTTTTTCGATTTTTCGAAATTTTCGATATCGAAAAAGTGGGCGTGGTTATTATCCGATATCGTTCATTTTAAATAGCGATCTGAGATGAGTACCCGGGAACCTACATACCAAATTTCATCAAGATATCTCAAAATTTACTCAAGTTATTGTGTTAACGGACAGACGGACGGACGGACATGGCTCAATCGAATTTTTTTTCGATACTGATGATTTTGATATATGGAAGTCTATATCTATCTCGATTCCTTTATACCTGTACAACCAACCGTTATCCAATCAAAGTTAATATACTCTGTGAGCTCTGCTCAACTGAGTATAATTATTAGAAATTAACGTTTTTACCACCCCTTTTAAAACCAAGACATCACTGTGACACAATTGCAGATCGTAAAATTGCTTGTGTTGTTTTTTTAAGCCACCACAAGACACAGCAAGTAGAATTGAAATTACCATTTCATTCTTATTACCTCGTCTCGTAGACTATATATAACGCAACAGTTTTTGTGAATGCATTAAGTCGTTGTGAAGAACTCAAAGTGTGAAGTGCTAATTTCAGATAAAAAAATATTTCAAAAAAGAGGTAAAGGTTTCTTATTTTGATCCCTAGAATACGATTTTCACAGAGCAATTGAGCGTTTTATAAAAAATGTCCGGCAAGTTTTTTGCTTAGTTGATTCTTTTAGTAGTAATTCGAAGCTTAAGTTCAAACTCCAATTGTATGTGATCTTGAATAATATTTTCACTATACCAAAAGTGAAAAAAATACTCTTGTTTAGTCCACCATAATGTAATGTAAATCCTCCATACACGAGAATTGGTTATTGTTGGCGTGTGCGTTACCAACATTTAATTGTTGAAGTATGTACATATATTACTAAAGTTTTTTACATTCACAATAATAGCCATTTACAGCTTGAACTTGCCTCAAGGCCTAATTTATACATTTGTAGATAACAGGTACAATGTGGACTATAGATTTGCCTACATTAGTATGGACATTAATATGTAATTGTGCCAATTTAATATAGAACACTTCATACAATGGAAGTTGTAAACAAAGAGCTTCAATAATGCGTGCGAGCTTCTGCCTATTTACTAATTGGCTGAAGTCTCTTTGCTTGACTTTTATTAGCAGAATTAGTTTTACTTATTTATGCTTATCGGACTAAGGTAAGTTAGTTAGGAGCTAACAACAATACACATGGATAAATGCCGCCACCGCCGTGAAATTGAAATTTTGCAGATGCACTGAGGACTTTGACGAATCAATCAATAAGATCACTGTAATTTCCGCAAAGGAAGCATTTCGATGTCAAAATGTTTATAAACATTGCGCAAATAAATAAATAAATAAATAATTTGTAACCCATTACTATTATTTGGGAGATACATGTTTGCATCCACAATAAATTAAATAAGTAATAAGCTACAAAAAGATTTTACTAAAAGGTCATAAAAGGTTATAGCATACATTTATTTTTGTATCACCATATACAAGCACGAACTAAAAACGAGGTCAACAATAATGCTTCACTAGGCGATTTGTCTCATCCCACTATAGTCCTGAAGATTGATGTTTATGCTCGCTTATTACTTTCTGTAGTCATATGGACCTACAAAATAAGCAACTTTACTAATTCAGTTTTATTAATATTTTTGTTTTTTTTTGGTTGGAATCTCAATAGATCAAGGGAAAAACTAATAATAGGACGATTTTATCATTACTGGTACCACCACATGTTATCGAAGAAGTCTCATCGCAAGTCAATCAGGGGTAAGTAAAACTTAAAACACTTAGATCAATAGGGGGTTAACACAAAACTCTGAAATTTTGATAGTATGAGTACCTGCTGGCTTCTCAATTCAATGCCTGCCGAACTGTATGCTGGATTTTCTTTCATTGATCCATTGAGATTTTTTAGTTGGACGCTGTTTTGTTCTAGGTGTACGAAATTACAAGTTTTATAAAAGTTCAGATTATGTGCAGTTTTACACCTTCCTTTGAATGAAAATATAGCTCGAGGACGAAGTGTGGAACCGGTCGATAGTTAGAGTGGAATCAAAATTTTTTTGGTTTGTTATAACACACCGATAACAAACTGGTAACACTCCTATAACAAAACTATCTGTTTACCAAAATAAATTGATGTCCTTTGTATAATATACCAATAACTTTTCGGTAAGTTAGCAATATTTTTTCGATAAGTTATCAATAACTTTTCGATAAAACTCCGATAAGAAATTGGTAACAATCGAATTAACAATCAACAGTATATTGATAGCATATCGATATTTTTTCCATGATAAATCGTAAATTTTTCGGCAACAAACAAATAACTCATCGATTAAAAATCGATTTAATATAAATAAGTTTAATTTATTTCGATTTCTTTTAAATTTAATTTAATTTTATTTTTGATTTAATTAAATAAAATTTATTTAAATTTATTTTGTTTAATTTAATTTAATTTATTTAATTTAATTTATTTAATTTAATTTATTTTATTTTAATTTAATTTGATTTAATTTAATTTAATTTAATTTGATTTAATTTAGGTTAATTGCATTTAGTTTGACTTAATTTGATTTATCTTATTTTAAAATAATTTAACTTTGTTTAGTTTCATTTATTTTAAATTAATTTAATTTCATTGCATTTCATTTAGCTTAATTTAATTTGACTTAATTTAGTTTACATTTATTTTATTTAGTTTCATTTAATTTAAATACTTTTAATTCAATTTAATTTAATTTAACTTAATTCAACTCAATTTAATTTAATTTTATTTTATTTTATTTTGTTTTGTTTTATTTGATTTAATTTCATTTAACTTAATTTAATATTATGTTATTTAATTCATTTTATTTTAATGTAATTAATTAACATAAATTAGATTTAATATAATTTAATTTCGTTTAATTTAATTTTATTTTATTTTTTTTAAATAACCAAGTAAATACAAGGCGTGGTATACCTCCAAAGAGAATCTAAGCCGAGATTCTCTGGCAATTTACGTCGTCCTCCTTTTGATTTTTCCTACAAATTGGACGAATGAGACCAATGTACAAGTTTTGGGCCGACTCCGAACGGCATGCACAATGCACATGAGTTTTCACTGAGAAGCTTTTCATGGCAGAAATATACTCGGAGTGCTTAGCAAACACTGCCGAGAGGCGACCCGCGTTGAAAATTTTGTATAATTGAAAAAGCTTGTTTCTCATTGTTTGATGTTTCTTTGCCCGCCCACCAATTTAGTTTAACTTACTTTAATTTGCTTTTGGTTGTATTATTTAAATTTATTTTATTTTATTCCAACAAAAGATCAATGTATACATCTCTTCGTGCACTTGCAATTATAAAAATGTTTGCAATGAGTTGCTGTGTAGTTTCGATCATATCAACTCTAGCACCTTTCTCCCACATTACGCTTCAGTGGAGGTGGGGTATGTTCGAACTGGGAGATAGCTTGGTATTCCACTCAGCTGTGGATATGTAATTCATTGCTTCTAGAATATGTAAAGTTAATATGTGAGAGTACTGAATTCACCGAAACATTATTATAATCTCACCAGTCGTTCACTGCACCTAGAAATCCTTAACTAGATACCGTTAATAAATTAGCATTTCTTATTCATTCCTATTAGCCAAATTCTCTCATTTACTGTCTAACCAAACCTACTTTTTTATCTTTGTGAAGAAATTTTACAACTAAGTAATTGTGATGTCTCGATGGTTTATTAATTCGTTCATTGACTGTAGCGAAGAATTTGAAAATTCTAAATATTCTAAATTTATGTTCATCCCTTCCAGTTCGCTGCCACCTCTCCTTTTAATTGTACATCTGTTTGCTAATCCTTCTTCCGTTTCAAAAGTTAAAATTTCCATTGAGCAATACACATTGTTTATTTATATTTCGTTCGCATTGAGTTGAGGTTTTATTAGCTGGAAGCAAGAAATACTTTGGGTGTGGGTGGGACTTTATTGGCAAAGCAGCTTTTGTGTATGTGTGTGCGTTTTGTTAAACTTTGCGTCATAAATTCAATTTTAAATGAAGAGAATTTCAACTAAATGTGTATCACTAAGCTGATGTGCTAACGATCTTAAAAGTTACTGAAATTTAAATTTAGATTTGTATCAATAAAGTATGGTAGTGAATATTTCGTGAGGGATTAACATGAAATGGAAAGTTTTATTTGAGTGGCATTTTGTTATTGTTAGGTGTTTGGCCAGGAGCAGAAATGTGTTTGTTAAGCTGCATAGTTGTAGGAGAATTCACCATCGTTTTTCAAAGTAGGAATGTTTCAATTATTCGCATTCAGTGAGGCTAAATTTCAGTGTTTGCTTCAGTGCAATTTTCGGCATCACATTTGCAAATGCGCATTTAAGGCAAGAAACTTTTGTTTCATGGCAGTTGGTTTTTGTGTAAGAAATGAAATTTCATGTCCTAGAAAAGAAAAACCAGGTCGCCATTCAGCCCCATTATACTCCATACAACATTTCGGTAATGTATTAATTTTTCCTTTCCAATACCAATTTTTTTTACTTGATAGTTTTATAAGAAAATTTTCAGTGATAGATTAGCCAAATTCGAATGCTTAGTTGAAGGGAAAAAAATTGTTAAGAGACATTCCCAACGCTCCAATATTATTGTATTTTTGAAGTTATATACTAGCTGTGGTGAGAGTTGTGCCATGTGTAGAATTCGGTGGGGTATTATAAAGTCAACGGCCAAAAGATCAGTTGACATTATAACCACTTCAATTAGATTGAATGTATGACCATTCTTCATTTGACTTTATGGCCATTTAAGAAATTTCCATTTAACCGTATGACGATTTCATCAAAAAAACAGAACCAGCGGGTTAGGGGGCTTAGAATATATTCGCAGCAGGCGTGGCTGTCGTAATAGGCGACTGAAATACCGAAATGATCCAAGAGACTTTGTAGCGCAACAGTTTACAGGTTCTTCAGCTCAATTGTCAATCTCACCTACCCATAGCGAATCCTGTGTATTTAGCGGCCGAAGCTCTAGCGACACCAATTTCTTCATTGAACTAGGAGGTAGTGCACGGGATGGCCTAGAAGGTTCAATGTGATCAGCTGGACGGGCTTATACCTTAATGGTGCTTGTTATGAACGTACCGGATCTATTCATATCCTGCAAAGGAGCAACAATATCGATAACAATCCCTAAAGCTTTCTGGGAGTGCCTTTATTGCTACAACAATAACAACATCAGCTCACAGAGACAAAAAAAAATTTGCAGAATGCGTAAGAAGTTTAAACAGATGAATATGTTATTCCGCACGCGCCCAGCTTTTAATCCAATTTTGCAATTTAATGAAATGCAATTTAATGAAATTTTACGCATGCAGTTCAAGCATCTTACAACTTCCTGTCGCTTGCGGCCGAGAATCCTCTGAGTAGCTACTGCACTGCTCATCTATGTAGCAGGGAGCTTATATAAGAAGACCACAACCTGACTAGGAAACTTCAACATAATCGGTTTAAGAGATGGTTGAAGGACTGTCTCGGCAGAGTCGGGCCAACATCAAATGCGACTGCAGGTGGTGTCTGGATCAAGCGGCTCGCTATGTATCATTTATAGTAATGCAAAATATCTCTTGACTTTACTTTTTATTCCCGCTTTCGGAGTACTAATAACGAGGAAAACCAGCATCTTGCCATAATGTATCTGGACGTGTTTTGGTAGTCGATCCGAGCTACCAACACGGAGTTTGGGTTTGGTGGAAACAAAGTATAAGCTGTCATACTAGGGCCCCGTACCTAAACCTTTTAGGGTTTCAGGGTGCAAACACAAGCATAAAATTTTCGTTGCTGTTGTTTTTGTTTCTATTGTAACTGCAAAATGGTTTATGGGAGTGTACTAGATGCGGTCAATGTTTTGCCCGGGAATGATATATTGAACACAAGAACTCTCGGGTCTGTAAATTTGTAGTCGCTTGTTTTGACAGGCATGCCTTACTGCTCCATTACCCATTTTTTGTCTACAAAACTAGATCGAGACACGTTTAGATTTTAAAAAGGTGAACACACTCGTCACTCTGTGTCTGCGGAAGTATTCCTCCGTATGCTATGG
>JARSSU010013663.1:0-13059 GCA_029619165.1 Eurosta solidaginis
TCAATAGATATCGACACTTATCCCTTTTAGTCGGTTAACCCCACCCAGTATGACGTATAAATTGAACCGTTAGCGATAGAACCTTGGGTCAGTTGGTGGATTAATATACACATAAAAACCTACCATCTGCAAAAATAAAATCGATCACATCTTGCTTGGTTCAATAGATATGGACACTTATCCCTTTTAGTCGGTTAACCCCACCCATTATAACGTAGAAATTGAACCGTTAGCGATACAACCTTGGATCAGCTTGTGGATTAATATATACATAAAAAAATACCATCTGCAAAAATAAATTCGATTCTATCTTGCTTGGTTCAATAGATATGTATACTTATCCCTTTTATTCGGTTAACCCCACCCACTATGACATAGAAATTGAACCATTAAAGATAGAGTCTTGGATCGGCTTGTGGATTAATATACACATAAAAACCTATCATCTGCAAAAACAAAATCGATTCTATCTTGCGTGGTTCAATAGATATGGACACTTATCCCTTTTAGTCGGTTAACCCTACCCACTTTGACGTAGAAATTGAACCGTTAACGATAGAATCTTGGATCAGCTTGTGGATTAATATACACATAAAAAACTACCATCTGCAAAAATAAAATCGATTCTGTCTTGCTTGGTTCAATAGATATCGACACTTATCCCTTTTAGTCGGTTAACCCCACCCAGTATGACGTATAAATTGAACAGTTAGCGATAGAATCTTGGATCAGCTTGTGGATTAATATACACATAAAAACCTACCATCTGCAAAAATAAAATCGATTATATCTTGCTTGGTTCAATAGATATGGACACTTATCCCTTTTAGTCGGTTAACCCCACCCATTATAACGTAGAAATTGAACCGTTAGCGATACAACCTTGGATCAGCTTGTGGATTAATATATACATAAAAAACTACCATCTGCAAAAATAAATTCGATTCTATCTTGCTTGGTTCAATAGATATGTATACTTATCCCTTTTATTCGGTTAACCCCACCCACTATGACATAGAAATTGAACCATTAAAGATAGAGTCTTGGGTCAGCTTGTGGATTAATATACACATAAAAACCTATCATCTGCAAAAACAAAATCGATTCTATCTTGCGTGGTTCAATAGATATGGACACTTATCCCTTTTAGTCGGTTAACCCTACCCACTTTGACGTAGAAATTGAACCGTTAACGATAGAATCTTGGATCAGCTTGTGGATTAATATACACATAAAAACCTACCATCTGCAAAACTAAAATCGATTATATCTTGCTTGGTTCAATAGATATGGACACTTATCCCTTTTAGTCGGTTAACCTCACCCACAATAGATATGGACACTTATCCCTTTTAGTCGTTTAACCCCATCCACTTTGACGTAGAAATTGAACCGTTAACGATAGAACCTTGTATTGGCTTGTGGAATAATATACATATAAAAACCTATCCTCTCCAAAACCAAAATCGATTCTATCTTGCGTGGTTCAATAGATATGGACACTTATCCCTTTTAGTCGGTTAACCCTACCCACTTTGACGTAGAAATTGAACCGTTAACGATAGAATCTTGGATCAGCTTGTGGATTAATATACACATAAAAACCTACCATCTGCAAAACTAAAATCGATTCTATCTTGCTTGGTTCAATAGATATGGACACTTATCCCTTTTAGTCGGTTAACCTCACCCCAATAGATATGGACACTTATCCCTTTTAGTCGTTTAACCCCATCCACTTTGACGTAGAAATTGAACCGTTAACGATAGAACCTTGGATCAGCTTGTGGATTAATATACACATAAAAACCTATCATCTGCAAAAACAAATTCGATTCTATCTTGCTTGGTTCAATAGATATGAACACTTATCCCTTTTAGTCGGTTAACCCCACCCATTATGACGTAGAAATTGAACCGTTAGCGATAGAACCTTGGATCAGCTTGTGGATTAATATACACATAAAAAACCTATCATCTGCAAAAATAAAATCGATTCTATCTTGCTTGGTTCAATAGATATCGACACTTATCCCTTTTAGTCGGTTAACCCCACCCAGTATGACGTATAAATTGAACCGTTAGCGATAGAACCTTGGATCAGCTTGTGGATTAATATACACATAAAAACCTACCATCTGCAAAAATAAAATCGATTCTATCTTGCTTGGTTCAATAGATATGGACACTTATCCCTTTTAGTCGGTTAACCCCACCCATTATAACGTAGAAATTGAACCGTTAGCGATAGAACCTTGGATCAGCTTGTGGATTAATATACACATAAAAAAACTACCATCTGCAAAAATAAAATCGATTCTATCTTGCTTGGTTCAATAGATATGTACACTTATCCCTTTTATTCGGTTAACCCCACCCACTATGACGTAGAAATTGAACCATTAACGATAGAGTCTTGGATCAGCTTGTGGATTAATATACACATAAAAACCTATCATCTGCAAAAACAAAATCGATTCTATCTTGCTTGGTTCAATAGATATGGACACTTATCCCTTTTAGTCGGTTAACCCTACCCACTTTGACGTAGAAATTGAACCGTTAACGATAGAACCTTGGGATCAGCTTGTGGATTAATATACACATAAAAACCTATCATCTGCAAAATAAAATCGATTCTATCTTGCTTGGTTCAATAGATATGGACACTTATCCCTTTTAGTCGGATAACCCCACTCAGTATGACGTAGAAAATGAACCGTTAGCGATAGAACCTTGGGTCAGCTTGTGGATTAATACGCATATAAAAACCTATAATCTGCAAAAATAAAATCGATTCTATCTTGCTTGGTTCAATAGATATGGACACTTATCCCTTTTAGTCGGTTAACCCCACCCAGTATGACGTATAAATTGAACCGTTAGCGATAGAACCTTGTATCAGCTTGTGGAATAATATACACATAAAAACCTATCATCTGCAAAAATAAAATCGATTCTATCTTGCTTGGTTCAATAGATATGGACACTTATCCCTTTTAGTCGGTTAACCTCACCCACAAAAGATACGACACTTATCCCTTTTAGTCGTTACCCTACCCACTTTGACGTAGAAATTGAACCGTTAACGATAGAACCTTGGATCAGCTTGTGGATTAATATACACATAAAAACCTATCATCTGCAAAAATAAAATCGATTCTATCTTGCTTGGTTCAATAGATATGGACACTTATCCCTTTTAGTCGGTTAACCCCACCCAGTATGACGTAGAAATGAACCGTTAGCGATAGAACCTTGGGTCAGCTTGTGGATTAATATACACATAAAAACCTATAATCTGCAAAAATAAAATCTATTCTATCTTGCTTGGTTCAATAGATATGGACACTTACCCTTTTAGTCGGTTAACCCCACTCAGTATGACGTAGAAATTGAACTGTTAGCGATAGAACCTTGGATCAGTTTGTGGATTAATATGCACATAAAAACCTACCATCTGCAAAAATAAAATCGATTATATCTTGCTTGGTTCAATAGATATGGACACTTATCCCTTTTAGTCGGTTAACCCCACCCAGTATAACGTAGAAATTGAACCGTTAGCGATAGAACCTTGGATCAGTTTGTGGATTAATATACACATAAAAACCTATCATCTGCAAAAACAAAATCGATTCTATCTTGCTTGGTTCAATAGATATGGACACTTATCCCTTTTAGTCGGTTAACCCCAACCCAGTATGACGTATAAATTGAACCGTTAGCGATAGAACCTTGGATCAGCTTGTGGATTAATGTACACATAAAAACCTATAATCTGCAAAAATAAAATCTATTCTATCTTGCTTGGTTCAATAGATATGGACACTTATCCCTTTTAGTCGGTTAACCCCACTCAGTATGACGTAGAAAATTGAACCGTTAGCGATAGAACCTTGGATCAGCTTGTGGATTAATATACACATAAAAACCTATAATCTGCAAAAATAAAATCGATTCTATCTTGCTTGGTTCAATAGATATGGACACTTATCCCTTTTAGTCGGTTAACCCCACCAAGTATGACGTATAAATTGAACCGTTAGCGATAGAACCTTGTGTCAGCTTGTGGAATAATATACACATAAAAACCTATAATCTGCAAAAATAAAATCTATTCTATCTTGCTTGGTTCAATAGATATGGACACTTACCCCTTTTAGTCGGATAACCCCACTCAGTATGACGTAGAAATTGAACCGTTAGCGATAGAATCTTGGATCAGCTTGCGGATTAATATGCACATAAAAACCTACCATCTGCAAAAATAAATTCGATTCTACCTTGCTTGGTTCAATAGATATGGACACTTATCCCTTTTAGTCGGTTAACCCCATCCACTTTGATGTAGAAATTGAACCGTTAACGATAGAACCGTGTATCAGCTTTTGAATTAATATACACATAAAAACCTATCATCGGCAAAAATAAAATCGATTCTGTCTTGCTTGGTTCAATAGATATGGACACTTATCCCTTTTAGTCGGTTAACCCCACCAAGTATGACGTAGAAATTGAACCGTTAGCGATAGAACTTTGGATCAGCTTGTGGATTAATATACACATAAAAGCCTATCATCTTCAAAAACAAAATCGATTCTATCTTGCTTGGTTCAATAGATATGACACTTATCCCTTTTAGTCGGTTAACCCAAACCACTATAGCGTAGAAATTGAACCGTTAACGATAGAACCTTGGATCAGCTTGCGGATTAATATACACATAAAAACCTATAATCTGCAAAAATAAAATCTATTCTATCTTGCTTGGTTCAATAGATATGGACACTTATCCCTTTTAGTCGGATAACCCCACTCAGTATGACGTAGAAATTGAACCGTTAGCGATAGAATCTTGGATCAGCTTGTGGATTAATATACACATAAAAACCTACCATCTGCAGAAATAAAATCGATTCTGTCTTGCTTGGTTCAATAGATATGGACACTTATCCCTTTTAGTCGGTTAACCCCACCCAGTTTGACGTAGAAATTGAACTGTTAGCGATAGAACCTTGGATCAGCTTGTGGATTAATATGCACATAAAAACCTATCATCTGCAAAAATAAAATCGATTCTATCTTGCTTTGGTTCAATAGATATGGACACTTATCCCTTTTAGTCGGTTAACCCCACTCAGTATGACGTAGAAATTGAACCGTTAGCGATAGAACCTTGGATCAGCTTGTGGATTAATATGCACATAAAAACCTATAATCTGCAAAAAACAATCTATTCTATCTTGCTTGGTTCAATAGATATCGACACTTATCCCTTTTAGTCGGTTAACCCCACCCAGTATGACGTAGAAATTGAACCGTTAGCGATAGAACCTTGGATCAGCTTGTGGATTAATATACACATAAAAACCTACCATCTGCAAAAATAAAATCGATTCTATCTTGCTTGGTTCAATAGATATGGACACTTATCCCTTTTAGTCGGTTAACCCCACCCAGTATGACGTAGAAATTGAACCGTTAGCGATAGAACCTTGGATCAGCTTGTGGATTAATATACACATAAAAACCTATCATCTGCAAAAATAAAATCGATTCTATCTTGCTTGGTTCAATAGATATGGACACTTATCCCTTTTAGTCGGTTAACCCCACCCAGTATGACGTAGAAATTGAACCGTTAGCGATAGAACCTTGGATCAGCTTGTGGATTAATATATACATAAAAAAATACCATCTGCAAAAATAAATTCGATTCTATCTTGCTTGGTTCAATAGATATGTATACTTATCCCTTTTATTCGGTTAACCCCACCCACTATGACATAGAAATTGAACCATTAAAGATAGAGTCTTGGATCAGCTTGTGGATTAATATACACATAAAAACCTATCATCTGCAAAAACAAAATCGATTCTATCTTGCTTGGTTCAATAGATATGGACACTTATCCCTTTTAGTCGGTTAACCCTACCCACTTTGACGTAGAAATTGAACCGTTAACGATAGAATCTTGGATCAGCTTGTGGATTAATATACACATAAAAAACCTACCATCTGCAAAAATAAAATCGATTCTGTCTTGCTTGGTTCAATAGATATCGACACTTATCCCTTTTAGTCGGTTAACCCCACCCAGTATGACGTAGAAATTGAACAGTTAGCGATAGAATCTTGGATCAGCTTGTGGATTAATATACACATAAAAACCTACCATCTGCAAAAATAAAATCGATTATATCTTGCTTGGTTCAATAGATATGGACACTTATCCCTTTTAGTCGGTTAACCCCACCCATTATAACGTAGAAATTGAACCGTTAGCGATACAACCTTGGATCAGCTTGTGGATTAATATACACATAAAAACCTACCATCTGCAAAAATAAAATCGATTCTATCTTGCTTGGTTCAATAGATATGGACACTTATCCCTTTTAGTCGGTTAACCCCACCCAGTATGACGTAGAAATTGAACCGTTAGCGATAGAACCTTGGATCAGCTTGTGGATTAATATACACATAAAAACCTACCATCTGCAAAAATAAAATCGATTCTATCTTGCTTGGTTCAATAGATATGGACACTTATCCCTTTTAGTCGGTTAACCCCACCCAGTATGACGTAGAAATTGAACCGTTAGCGATAGAACCTTGGATCAGCTTGTGGATTAATATACACATAAAAACCTACCATCTGCAAAAATAAAATCGATTATATCTTGCTTGGTTCAATAGATATGGACACTTATCCCTTTTAGTCGGTTAACCTCACCCACATAGATGACACTTATCCCTTTTAGTCGTTAACCCCATCACTTTGACGTAGAAATTGAACCGTTAACGATAGAACCTTGTATTGGCTTGTGGAATAATATACACATAAAAACCTATCATCTGCAAAACCAAAATCGATTCTATCTTGCGTGGTTCAATAGATATGGACACTTATCCCTTTTAGTCGGTTAACCCTACCCACTTTGACGTAGAAATTGAACCGTTAACGATAGAACCTTGGATCAGCTTGTGGATTAATATACACATAAAAACCTATCATCTGCAAAAATAAAATCGATTCTATCTTGCTTGGTTCAATAGATATGGACACTTATCCCTTTTAGTCGGTTAACCCCACCCAGTATGACGTAGAAATTGAACCGTTAGCGATAGAACCTTGGATCAGCTTGTGGATTAATATACACATAAAAACCTATCATCTGCAAAAATAAAATCGATTCTATCTTGCTTGGTTCAATAGATATGGACACTTATCCCTTTTAGTCGGTTAACCCCACCAGTATGACGTAGAAATTGAACCGTTAGCGATAGAACCTTGGATCAGCTTGTGGATTAATATACACATAAAAACCTACCATCTGCAAAAATAAAATCGATTCTATCTTGCTTGGTTCAATAGATATGGACACTTATCCCTTTTAGTCGGTTAACCCCACCCAGTATGACGTAGAAATTGAACCGTTAGCGATAGAACCTTGGATCAGCTTGTGGATTAATATACACATAAAAACCTACCATCTGCAAAAATAAAATCGATTCTATCTTGCTTGGTTCAATAGATATGGACACTTATCCCTTTTAGTCGGTTAACCCCACCCAGTATGACGTAGAAATTGAACCGTTAGCGATAGAACCTTGGATCAGCTTGTGGATTAATATACACATAAAAACCTACCATCTGCAAAAATAAAATCGATTCTATCTTGCTTGGTTCAATAGATATGGACACTTATCCCTTTTAGTCGGTTAACCCCACCCAGTATGACGTAGAAATTGAACCGTTAGCGATAGAACCTTGGATCAGCTTGTGGATTAATATACACATAAAAACCTATCATCTGCAAAAATAAATCGATTCTATCTTGCTTGGTTCAATAGATATGGACACTTATCCCTTTTAGTCGGTTAACCCCACCCAGTATGACGTAGAAATTGAACCGTTAGCGATAGAACCTTGGATCAGCTTGTGGATTAATATACACATAAAAACCTACCATCTGCAAAAATAAAATCGATTCTATCTTGCTTGGTTCAATAGATATGGACACTTATCCCTTTTAGTCGGTTAACCCCACCCAGTATGACGTAGAAATTGAACCGTTAGCGATAGAACCTTGGATCAGCTTGTGGATTAATATACACATAAAAACCTACCATCTGCAAAAATAAAATCGATTCTATCTTGCTTGGTTCAATAGATATGGACACTTATCCCTTTTAGTCGGTTAACCCCACCCAGTATGACGTAGAAATTGAACCGTTAGCGATAGAACCTTGGATCAGCTTGTGGATTAATATACACATAAAAACCTATCATCTGCAAAAATAAATCGATTCTATCTTGCTTGGTTCAATAGATATGGACACTTATCCCTTTTAGTCGGTTAACCCCACCCACTATGACGTAGAAATTGAACCGTTAACGATAGAACCTTGGATCAGCTTGTGGATTAATATACACATAAAAACCTATCATCTGCAAAAATAAAATCGATTCTATCTTGCTTGGTTCAATAGATATGGACACTTATCCCTTTTAGTCGGTTAACCCCACCCAGTATGACGTAGAAATTGAACCGTTAGCGATAGAACCTTGGATCAGCTTGTGGATTAATATACACATAAAAACCTACCATCTGCAAAAATAAAATCGATTCTATCTTGCTTGGTTCAATAGATATGGACACTTATCCCTTTTAGTCGGTTAACCCCACCCAGTATGACGTAGAAATTGAACCGTTAGCGATAGAACCTTGGATCAGCTTGTGGATTAATATACACATAAAAACCTATCATCTGCAAAAATAAAATCGATTCTATCTTGCTTGGTTCAATAGATATGGACACTTATCCCTTTTAGTCGGTTAACCCCACCCAGTATGACGTAGAAATTGAACCGTTAGCGATAGAACCTTGGATCAGCTTGTGGATTAATATACACATAAAAACCTACATCTGCAAAAATAAAATCGATTCTATCTTGCTTGGTTCAATAGATATGGACACTTATCCCTTTTAGTCGGTTAACCCCACCCAGTATGACGTAGAAATTGAACCGTTAGCGATAGAACCTTGGATCAGCTTGTGGATTAATATACACATAAAAACCTATCATCTGCAAAAATAAAATCGATTCTATCTTGCTTGGTTCAATAGATATGGACACTTATCCCTTTTAGTCGGTTAACCCCACCCAGTATGACGTAGAAATTGAACCGTTAGCGATAGAACCTTGGATCAGCTTGTGGATTAATATACACATAAAAACCTATCATCTGCAAAAATAAAATCGATTCTATCTTGCTTGGTTCAATAGATATGGACACTTATCCCTTTTAGTCGGTTAACCCCACCCAGTATGACGTAGAAATTGAACCGTTAGCGATAGAACCTTGGATCAGCTTGTGGATTAATATACACATAAAAACCTACCATCTGCAAAAATAAAATCGATTCTATCTTGCTTGGTTCAATAGATATGGACACTTATCCCTTTTAGTCGGTTAACCCCACCCAGTATGACGTAGAAATTGAACCGTTAGCGATAGAACCTTGGATCAGCTTGTGGATTAATATACACATAAAAACCTACCATCTGCAAAAATAAAATCGATTCTATCTTGCTTGGTTCAATAGATATGGACACTTATCCCTTTTAGTCGGTTAACCCCACCCAGTATGACGTAGAAATTGAACCGTTAGCGATAGAACCTTGGATCAGCTTGTGGATTAATATACACATAAAAACCTATCATCTGCAAAAATAAAATCGATTCTATCTTGCTTGGTTCAATAGATATGGACACTTATCCCTTTTAGTCGGTTAACCCCACCCAGTATGACGTAGAAATTGAACCGTTAGCGATAGAACCTTGGATCAGCTTGTGGATTAATATACACATAAAAACCTACCATCTGCAAAAATAAAATCGATTCTATCTTGCTTGGTTCAATAGATATGGACACTTATCCCTTTTAGTCGGTTAACCCCACCCAGTATGACGTAGAAATTGAACCGTTAGCGATAGAACCTTGGATCAGCTTGTGGATTAATATACACATAAAAACCTACCATCTGCAAAAATAAAATCGATTCTATCTTGCTTGGTTCAATAGATATGGACACTTATCCCTTTTAGTCGGTTAACCCCACCCAGTATGACGTAGAAATTGAACCGTTAGCGATAGAACCTTGGATCAGCTTGTGGATTAATATACACATAAAAACCTATCATCTGCAAAAATAAAATCGATTCTATCTTGCTTGGTTCAATAGATATGGACACTTATCCCTTTTAGTCGGTTAACCCCACCCAGTATGACGTAGAAATTGAACCGTTAGCGATAGAACCTTGGATCAGCTTGTGGATTAATATACACATAAAAACCTATCATCTGCAAAAACAAAATCGATTCTATCTTGCTTGGTTCAATAGATATGGACACTTATCCCTTTTAGTCGGTTAACCCCACCCACTATGACGTAGAAATTGAACCGTTAGCGATAGAACCTTGGATCAGCTTGTGGATTAATATACACATAAAAACCTATCATCTGCAAAAATAAAATCGATTCTATCTTGCTTGGTTCAATAGATATGGACACTTATCCCTTTTAGTCGGTTAACCCCACCCAGTATGACGTAGAAATTGAACCGTTAGCGATAGAACCTTGGATCAGCTTGTGGATTAATATACACATAAAAACCTATCATCTGCAAAAATAAAATCGATTCTATCTTGCTTGGTTCAATAGATATGGACACTTATCCCTTTTAGTCGGTTAACCCCACCCAGTATGACGTAGAAATTGAACCGTTAGCGATAGAACCTTGGATCAGCTTGTGGATTAATATACACATAAAAACCTACCATCTGCAAAAATAAATCGATTCTATCTTGCTTGGTTCAATAGATATGGACACTTATCCCTTTTAGTCGGTTAACCCCACCCAGTATGACGTAGAAATTGAACCGTTAGCGATAGAACCTTGGATCAGCTTGTGGATTAATATACACATAAAAACCTATCATCTGCAAAAACAAAATCGATTCTATCTTGCTTGGTTCAATAGATATGGACACTTATCCCTTTTAGTCGGTTAACCCCACCCAGTATGACGTAGAAATTGAACCGTTAGCGATAGAACCTTGGATCAGCTTGTGGATTAATATACACATAAAAACCTATCATCTGCAAAAATAAAATCGATTCTATCTTGCTTGGTTCAATAGATATGGACACTTATCCCTTTTAGTCGGTTAACCCCACCAGTATGACGTAGAAATTGAACCGTTAGCGATAGAACCTTGGATCAGCTTGTGGATTAATATACACATAAAAACCTACCATCTGCAAAAATAAAATCGATTCTATCTTGCTTGGTTCAATAGATATGGACACTTATCCCTTTTAGTCGGTTAACCCCACCCAGTATGACGTAGAAATTGAACCGTTAGCGATAGAACCTTGGATCAGCTTGTGGATTAATATACACATAAAAACCTATCATCTGCAAAAATAAAATCGATTCTATCTTGCTTGGTTCAATAGATATGGACACTTATCCCTTTTAGTCGGTTAACCCCACCCAGTATGACGTAGAAATTGAACCGTTAGCGATAGAACCTTGGATCAGCTTGTGGATTAATATACACATAAAAACCTACCATCTGCAAAAATAAAATCGATTCTATCTTGCTTGGTTCAATAGATATGGACACTTATCCCTTTTAGTCGGTTAACCCCACCCAGTATGACGTAGAAATTGAACCGTTAGCGATAGAACCTTGGATCAGCTTGTGGATTAATATACACATAAAAACCTATCATCTGCAAAAATAAAATCGATTCTATCTTGCTTGGTTCAATAGATATGGACACTTATCCCTTTTAGTCGGTTAACCCCACCCAGTATGACGTAGAAATTGAACCGTTAGCGATAGAACCTTGGATCAGCTTGTGGATTAATATACACATAAAAACCTATCATCTGCAAAAACAAAATCGATTCTATCTTGCTTGGTTCAATAGATATGGACACTTATCCCTTTTAGTCGGTTAACCCCACCAGTATGACGTAGAAATTGAACCGTTAACGATAGAACCTTGGATCAGCTTGTGGATTAATATACACATAAAAACCTATCATCTGCAAAAATAAAATCGATTCTATCTTGCTTGGTTCAATAGATATGGACACTTATCCCTTTTAGTCGGTTAACCCCACCAGTATGACGTAGAAATTGAACCGTTAGCGATAGAACCTTGGATCAGCTTGTGGATTAATATACACATAAAAACCTACCATCTGCAAAAATAAAATCGATTCTGTCTTGCTTGGTTCAATAGATATGGACACTTATCCCTTTTAGTCGGTTAACCCCACCCAGTATGACGTAGAAATTGAACCGTTAGCGATAGAACCTTGGATCAGCTTGTGGATTAATATACACATAAAAACCTACCATCTGCAAAAATAAAATCGATTCTATCTTGCTTGGTTCAATAGATATGGACACTTATCCCTTTTAGTCGGTTAACCCACCCAGTATGACGTAGAAATTGAACCGTTAGCGATAGAAACCTTGGATCAGCTTGTGGATTAATATACACATAAAAACCTATCATCTGCAAAAATAAAATCGATTCTATCTTGCTTGGTTCAATAGATATGGACACTTATCCCTTTTAGTCGGTTAACCCCACCCAGTATGACGTAGAAATTGAACCGTTAGCGATAGAACCTTGGATCAGCTTGTGGATTAATATACACATAAAAACCTATCATCTGCAAAAATAAAATCGATTCTATCTTGCTTGGTTCAATAGATATGGACACTTATCCCTTTTAGTCGGTTAACCCCACCCAGTATGACGTAGAAATTGAACCGTTAGCGATAGAACCTTGGATCAGCTTGTGGATTAATATACACATAAAAACCTACCATCTGCAAAAATAAATCGATTCTATCTTGCTTGGTTCAATAGATATGGACACTTATCCCTTTTAGTCGGTTAACCCCACCCAGTATGACGTAGAAATTGAACCGTTAGCGATAGAACCTTGGATCAG
>JARSSU010013664.1:0-16836 GCA_029619165.1 Eurosta solidaginis
ACAGGCTGGCACACGTTGAGATTCGGAATGAGAATCCAACGTCCCTACGTATATGAAGTTGGCGGGCACTCACTCATGACCGACTCGCATGTCCAACGTGGGTGTCCGATTAGACATTTGTCGGAACCGGCGGATCGGGACCACTATTAGCATATATCGTCCAGACAACCGATTTTTCAGAAAAAAGAGGATTTTTGTATATCTTACTCAATTTAAAAGATTGAGCTTCAAACTTCACATTATAATTTCGTATATGCACATATTTGTTGCCGAAAAAATTGATGAGATCGGTCGTATATATAGTTATATATCCCCCACAACCGATTGTTCAGATAAGAAAACCTTTCGTAATTACTGCCCTATTTTAAAGAGATAGAGGCTTCAAATTTCAACGAATGCTTACGTATATAGCATATATTGTTGTCTGAAAAAATCATAAAGTTCGGTGGTATATATAGTATATATATGGTGGTATATATAGTATATATATATATATAGTATAAATATATTTTCCAAATTTTAGCCCCATTATTTAACAGCTAGAAGCTTAAAATTTCACCGATTGCTTACGTATATATTATATATTGTCGTGTCAAAAAATCATAGAGATCGGTGATATATATAATATATATGATGGTATATATAGTATAATATGTATATATATTTTTTTTGCGATTTCGGCCCCATTTTAACAGCTAGAAGCTTCAAATTTCACCAAATGCTTTTGTGTATAGCATATATTGATGTCTGAAAAAATCATTGAGATCGGTGGTATACATAGTTATATATCTCATACAACCGATTGTTCAGATAAGAAACTTTGCGCAATTTCTGCCCCGTTTTAACCGCTAGAAGCTTCAAATTTCACCAAATGCTTACGCATATAGCATATATTGTTATCTGAAAAAATCATTGAGATCGGTGGTATATATATTATATACTTCATATAAACTGTCATTTTGGCCATTTTTTACGGTTAGAAGCTTCAAAATTCATCAAATTTCATCATATAGTTACGTCTACGTCATATGTTTTTGAAATACGTAATTCGTAGTCATAGTTTTTACATACAGACCACAAAAAACGTGAGCTTTGCATCCTCACACAAAAGTACCTACCTATTTTTTATTTTATATTTATCTTAAAATTGTTTAGATATGTTCAAATTTCACCAAATGTTTACGTGTATAACTTATACTGTTGTCTGAAAAAATCATAGAGACCGGTGCAATATATATAGTATATATCTCATACAACCGATTGTTGAGATAAGAAACTTTGCGCAATTTGTCCCCATTTTAACAGCTAGAAGCTTCAAATTTCACCAAATGCTTACGTGTATAGCATATATTGTTGTCTGAAAAAATCATTGAGATCGGTGGTATATGTAGTATATATCTCATACAACCGATTGTTCAGATAAGAAACTTTCCGCAGTTTCTGCCCCATTTTAGCAGCTAGAAGCTTCAAATTTCACCAAATGCTTACGTATATGGCATATATTGTTGTCTGAAAAAATCATAGAGATCGGTTGTATATATATTATATACCCCATATAAACTGTATTTTTTGCCCCTTTTTTACGGCTAGAAGCTTCAAAATTCATCAAATTTCATCAAATAGTTACGTTTACGTCATACATTGTTGAAATACGTGATTCGTAGTCATAGTTTTTACACGCAGACCACAAAAAACCTGAAACTTTGCATCCTCACACAAAGTACCTACCTATTTTTTATTTTATATTTATCTTAAAAATCGTTTAGGTATGTAGATCTGTTCATTATATATTTCTTATCTTATACATACGATTATTCGGAGATTACGAACGGATAAGATTATTGTTCAGCCCCATTCATGAATGGTATGAAGACAGTCCCGTCCTTACTTGTTTTAAGTTGAGTTTGTGCCATTTTCAAAGCTAACATCAAACTTTTTGTAAAAAAATTTTGTTCATTCTACCATTTAAAAGGATTCCAAAGCAAAAGCGAAGTTTTTGCTCATAGTTTAGCGTCCCCGAATTTTATTTATTTTACGTTTAATTAATTCTTTTTTTCTCTTAAAATTTTTACATATATTTTTTTTTCTTCTGTTAAATTATTTCTAAAACACCCTATTGTATAAAAAAATCCTAGGCGAAAATACAATTTTTGCCATGGTTAAGCGTCAAAGGGCCGCTCATTCTTCTAAACTTTGTATTATATTGTTGCCCGTTTTGCTGTCACGCCTCCAACAGAAATCAATTGTAAAATATTTCCCGTACTGTTTTTATGTTATTGCATAGATTTTATCGCGGGCTTGGCGACTAAATCAAAAAAAAACCGTAACGGATATTTGTCAAAAAAGATCCGAAAAGGCTCGAAAAGGTTCGTAAAGGTTCGGTGTTAGCAACAGGCCAAATACATAAAATTGGATCTCTATCATAAACAGCGGTGGGCACCACTACATTTACACGGTTACCAAATTGAGAATGTGTTAGTAAACACGAACGCGTAGCGAGCACGAAAGCAAAATCAATTATTTATTTAGTTTGATTTCAATGCTTGAACGGTGAACACGTGTCACACGCACTCTTTGGTACTCTGTTTTAAGCGCGCGTGCGACACTTCCTCACCGTACGACCATCGAAATCAAACTAAAAGAGCTGTCGTTGATTTTCACGAAGTAGCCATTGTGCTATCGCTTATCGTATACATATATGGTCGCTTACAAGCCAACCTAATAAAACCGCACTGCGTTTTTTTAGCGCACGCAAACAACCGGCGTTTTTTGCCCTAACCCAAATAAGCATGCGTTGCGACAATGTAAAGCATGTGTGCAAACGTCAAATCTAAATGTCACGCAGAACAAAAATTGGAAATCGAGTTAGGTTTTCACGCAGCAAATTCAATTTGAGTTGCTCTCATACAAGTTGTATGTGCATGAGACATTTTTGACAGAAAATGACTTGCGTGCGTTTATATTAGGTTGGCTTGTTAGCAGGTGCTAAGCTCACGCCCACCCCGGATCATAAAGTTAAAGTTAAAGTGAATGTTAAAGTTAAAGGGAAAGTTAAAGTTAAAAATAAAGTTAAAGTTAAAGTAAAAGTTAAAGTTAAAGTTAAAGTTAAAGTTAAAGTTAAAGTTAAAGTTAAAGTTAAAGTTA
This sequence comes from Eurosta solidaginis, assembly GCA_029619165.1. Classification (NCBI taxonomy): domain Eukaryota; kingdom Metazoa; phylum Arthropoda; class Insecta; order Diptera; family Tephritidae; genus Eurosta; species Eurosta solidaginis. The sequence goes on from JARSSU010013664.1 coordinate 3,145, forward strand.
AATTTAAAGTTAAAGTTAAAGTTAAAGTTAAAGTGAAAGTTAAAGTTAAAGTGCAAGTTAAAGTGAAGTTAAAGTTAAAGTTAAAGTTAAAGTTAAATTAAAGTTAAAGTTAAGTTTAAAGTTAAAGTTAAAGTTAAAGTTAAAGTTAAATTTAAAGTTAAAGTTAAAGTTAAAGTCAAAGATAAATTTAAAGTTAAAATTAAAGTTAAAGTTAAGGTTAAAGTTAAAGTTAAAGTTAAAGTTAAAGTTAAAGTCAAAGTTAAAGTCAAAGTTAAAGTTAAAGTTAGGTTAAAGTTAAAGTTAAAGTTAAAGTTAAAGTTAAAGTTAAAGTTAAAGTAAAGTTAAATTTAAAGTTAAAGTTAAGGTTAAAGTTAAAGTTGAAGTTAAAGTTAAAGCTAAATTTAAAGTTAAAGTTAAAGTTAAAATTAAAGTTAAAGTTAAAGTTAAAGTTAAAGTTAAAGTTAAAGTTAAAGTTAAAGTTAAAGTTAAAGTTAAAGTTACAGTTAAAGTTAAAGTTAAAGTTAAAGTTAAAGTTAAAGTTAAAGTTGAAGTTAAAGTTAAAGTTAAAACCATTTAGCTATACAGCGTTGGCTTGTTTGACTGATAAATCCTAATTCTATTCCTCTTTACCAACTATATTTAATCAGCGTTGCGCCATCTGTTGCAAGACACTGATAATATTGGATTTGTTTATTCTCAATTACTTTGTTTAACATTTCCCAAGTGCTATTGGTTTATTAAAAATTGTTTTTGTTTTATCGGCCTATTGATAAAGGATTCAAGGTTCGAAACGAGCTCAAGGCCAGATCAATAATTTTTTGTAATGATTATTGTTTTTTTAATTTTTCTATAATTGAAAAATTGTATTTTGTTTTTGGAATAGTAAGTAAACAATAATCATTACAAAAAAAATATTGTTCTGACCTTGAGCTCTTTTCGAACATTGAATCCTTTATCAATTGGCCGATAAAACAAGAATAATTGTTATTAAACCAAGAGCAGTTGGGAAATGTTAAGCAAAGCAATTGACAATAAAGAAATCCAACATTATCAGTGTCTTGCAACAGATGGGCGCAACGCTGATTAAATATAGTTGGTAAAAAAGAATAGAAGTAGCAATTTATCAGTCAAACAAACCAACGCTGTATAGCTAAATGGTTAGCGCAGCGTGCCTAAAGCGTACTGATGATGAAGGCTTACAACCCTTCGAAATGGATCTATCTGCGCAGCTTTTGGCAGTTGTCTGAAAAATTTTCTACTTACTATTCCAAAAACAAAATACAATTTTTCAATTATAGAAAAATTAAAAAAACAATAATCATTACAAAAAATTATTGTTCTGGCCTTGAGCTCGTCTTGAAACTTTAATCCTTTATCAATATGCCGATAAAACAAAAACAATTGTTAATAAACTAAGAGCACTTGGGAAATGTCAAAGAAAGTAATGGACAATAAACAAATCCAACATTATCAGTGTGTTGCAACAGATGGAGCAACGCTGATTAAATATAGTTGGTGAAGAGGAATAGAAGTAGCAATTTATCAGTCAAACAAACTAACGCTGTATAGCTAAATGGTTAGCGCAGCGTGCCTAAAGCGTACTGATGATGAAGGCTTAGCACCCTTCAAAATGGATCTATCTGCGCAGCTTTGACAGGTTTTCTGAAAGATTTTCTACTTACTATTCCAAAGACAAAATACAATTTTTCAATTATAGAAAAAATTAAAAACAATAATCATTAAAAAAATTTATTGTTCTGGCCTTGAGCTCGTTTCGAACCTTGAATCCTTTATCAGTAGGCCGATAAAACAAAAAGCAATTGTTAATAAACCAAGAGCACTTGGGAAATGTTAAACAAAGTAATTGACATGAAACAAATCCAACATTATCAGTGTCTTGAAGCAGATGGCGCAACGCTGATTAAATACACTTGTTAAAGAGGAATAGAAGCAGCAATTTATCAGTCAAACAAACTAACGCTGTATAGCTAAATGGTTAGCGCAGTGTGCCTAAAGCGTACTGATGATGAAGGCTTAGCACCCTTCGAAAATGGATCTATCTGCGCAGCTTTGGCAGGTTTTCTGAAAGATTTTCTACTTACTATTCCAAAGACAAAATACAATTTTGCAATTATAGAAAAATTAAAAAAACAATAATCATTACAAAAAATTATTGTTCTGGCCTTGAGCTCGTTTCGAGCTTTGAATACTTTATAAATAGGCCGATAAAACAAAAGCAATTGTTAATAAACCATGAGCACTTAGGAAATGTCAAAACAAAGTAATTGACAATAAACAAATCCAACATTATCAGTGTATTACAACAGTGGCGCAACGCTGAATAAATATAGTCAGTAAGAAGGAATAGGTGTAGCAATTTGTCAGTCAAACAAACCACCGCTGTATAGCTAAATGGTTAGCGCAGCGTGCCTGAAGCATACTGATGATGAAGACTTAGCACCCTTCGAAATGTACCTATCTGCGCGGCTATGGCAGGTTGTCTGAAAATATTTTCTACTTACTATTCCAAAAACAAAATACAATTTTTCAATTATAGAAATATTAAAAAACAATAATCATTACAAAAAATTATTTATCTGACCTTGAGCTCGTTTCGAACCTTGTATCCTAGATTAGTTGAGATACCATCCTGACGTGTAACTGTACTCTACAGTTTCCTCTACTTCATATTTATATTTAAAGTTTTTATAAGTTGCCGACTGGTTTATATGCAGTCCTTTTTTCTAATTTTATCCTATTCTGCCTTTATTATTTTATTTTATCTTATTTCTATTATCACTATTTATAATCTTTATTATCCAACTATATTTTTTATTTTATTATAATTAATTTTTTTTGTATATTTAGTTTAATTTTATTGTATTTTATTATATTTTATTATTATTTTTATTATTACTCTTTATGCCTATAATGTATATACATATACATACGTTTCTTTTATTATTTTTTATTTCCCTATTTTTAAGTCTTACCTCTTATTAATTCGTAATTTTTTGTTTATCAATCCATTTACTTGGTGCTATTTAATTAAGTTAAACATACTTATATATATATATATATATATATAATTTTATTTTTTTTTGTCATTATCAATATCAATATAGATATGTATTTAGAGTTGTGTATATTATTCATTATATTTAATTATATAATTGAAATCAATAAATAAAATACACATGCTCGAAAAAAATAGCGAAAATGATTTGCAAATTTTTTGCGTTTTTTTTTCTTCACATCTGATTTGAAAGAGAAAAAAAGAAACTAAATTGTTTAGCGCCTTATATAAACCAGTTTAGAAACCATTTCCGAAAAAAAAACGAAATCCCGGGAGGCGTGTGAGAGCCTTCATAAAAGATAATCTCGTTACAAAAAAACTAAGTTTCACACTTCGTACACATAAAAATCTTAAGCAATTTTCGAAAAAAAATTTGTAAAAAAATAGGAATACCGGCCTTGAAATACCAAATAAATTGGAAATTTTCGAGTTTTCGAAAAACCCTTTCGTAATTTATTTTGTCTCCAAATTCCCTGAAATAAAAAAAAGGATCTTTCGAACTTCTTCTAAAACGTTTTCGCAGTTCGCTTACATAGTTTACTTTATTATTATTAAATTATTCTGAAGGGGAGAAGAATACGGTGGCGGGGCTGATGCTCGGCGGCATTGCTACCGACTCTACTACGGAGATGGGAACGGCCGTATGAGCTGGTGACGCCTTAGGGCGTGAGCAGCAGAGCAGCTGGAAGTTAGTGGGCGATGAAACGCAGACTGCGGGACGCCCTTGGGCGTGAACAGCCACAAAAGATTTATAAAAGTTACAAGGACGTCGGGTTTTGGGGTCTAGCACAGAACAACCTGTCCGATGAAACCATCCCTTGGACATGACACACTGGCAAGAGTGTGACCGTCCTAAAAAGATTATTTTCCGCCAAACTCAGCAAAACCATTTCTCAGGACCGGGGTCATTAAACTATAGTTAATATAAGCGTTATAATGAACAGAAGTTCGAACGTTGAATTACCCCATGCCGAAGTATAATCTTTGGATGCTCACCCACCTCGTTGGGACTTAGAGGCTGTAAAAATGTGTAACAAAATTGTTGGCGATACTGTAGTAAGACAGGTGCTTGAGGAGTACCACCGTGCACATGTGACATTTGACGCTCTCCGTGAAGACGTAATGGAATATAATATCATACCTAAGAACCGCATACGAGATGACGCCGTGTATATCGCAGCATTTCAATCAGTTAGAAACTAGTTTATACCTCAAATCCCATCATCGCAACAGCATTAGGATGTGCCGCGAATGCATCTACTGTCCCGAAAGATAAATTACCAGGGCTACATGGCGAAACGAAGGATATAGAACAAAGAAGGATGTCTTCGAAGATGACTTCTGTTTTATGAATTGTATAAATTTAAGATTGCACAAGATAATAATGAATAAAAATGAATGAATGAATGAATGAATCTGCAAGGATTGGATTTTATTAAGAAAATGGTACCACGTCGAATTACCCGATTGTCTAGTGCTTGCACGCGCCCAAATCTGTTCGCATTATACTAACAAAGTGCGAGCGACGTGGGGCTATCCAACAGAAGTGTTTATTGAGGAGACGAGATTTGTTTACTCTTATCTTGATTTCTTGCAGAAAATAAAAGATGATTAAAGTTATGTGCTCATTCCAAACTGTTGTTTTCCGGCCATTTGATATACAAGCTAATTATGGATGACTGGGTAGCTACATTTTTCCTATTAGTTCAACTGTCCACTACGTTAGGGAAGTAGCACATCCGATCATTTGTTCGCCTGTCTTGGAAACGATTTTGCTTTACGACTTTGAGTCTTCCTAAGAAAGACAAAGACTCGCTTGGTAAATATAAGTGCCTACGTATTCACATTAGTAAGAGGAGCCTTAACGTGAAGGTGATATTTCAACTTGACTAATAAGGCTATAATCACTCCAAGGGACTAATTGGGGATAGGGCCGGCAACTTTAAGAAATGCCAAACCGGGAGATTTGCGTTTGGAATGATGAAGAATGAAAATCAAAAGTAACATTTCAGACGTTATTTTATAGTTTTGCAAATAAGTAAACAGCAGAGGTTTGAATATAAGGCCAAGGGATTTTGAAAATCCTTCTCATAGGTACATATATCTTCAACTTATGTATGAAGTGAGAACCATTCCAAGGGAGTATTTAAACCCCTCGATCATACTAAAGGATTTGGCATCACCGACTTCGCTTGTTCCTTTGTAAATCGGTACATATTTTTAAAAAATCTGTACCTTTATAGACATTTTAATAACTCGAGGGTCATTTTAAAACATGTGCGAATTGGGTCAGTTTATTTAAATTCATTGTTCCTTATTAATTTTCTGAAAAAATTATGCAGAGAGTGAGTGAGAATATAGCAACGCCCCAAACGCCGAAATTTGTACATTCGGCGGCGGCATGCGAAAAACGACGAAAATCGGCGGCGTATATCTCTACTGCAAGGTACAGCCGGCAATATTATAGGAATTATGGGGGATACATACTGACGAATTTTCGGACATCACTTTAAAATCCGCACTCTGGCCTACTAATGTGACAGTTCGACCACTTCGTTGCTTTCCTGCGAACAAGGAGCGAGGCTGAATACAATTCAATTAAGAAATGTTTAAGAATATATTTCCAAAACATTTCTGGTCTACGAACCAAATATTCAGCTGTGTATATTATCTATTGGTATTTGCGGAATCTCGGTTGAATGATAAATTTTTTGTTAAAGAGATTTTTGGTCCTAATATTTTTGACTTTTTTCAAAGAGTCGGAGCTCTGTAAAAACTGGTAATGCCAGAGGTGGGACTGTTCTCAACGCTGTCCGAAGGAAATACCGGCCGGTATTGGTAGCACTTACATTGATCAGCTCTGCATACGTGTCCTTTGTTCGTTCGATGTTCTGTATATATGTGCCTCATATATTCCACCGAATAGTGCAGATGGTTTATATTATAAGCATGCTAACAGTGTTGGCAGTAAAGATTGTTGGTGACAATCATCTTTGTGTTCTCGGAGATTTTAATTTACATATGTAATTTAAACTGGTTCCAAATTGAAAATACGACTGCACATATGGCCTCTAATATTAACTATTCAGCTGTAATTCATTTTAGTGAAAGTTTTCAACCATTGACTTGGCCCAAGTAAATCATATGTACACTCAGAGAAAAAATTGTTCTAAAACGAAAGAAACAAGTTCAAAATTAAGAACATTCGTTCACAAAAGTCTTTATGTACGTTTTTTCGTAACTCGTGACCGATGGGCTTGTTTTAAGAACGGTTTTTCCGAGCACATCGTTCGTATTTTATGACCAGTTTGGTATTGATGTGTGAACCTTCTGTGCTCATTTCAAGCACTACTTGGGCTTGATTTAAGATCTTTCGTTCTCACCCTTTGAGAACGATTTGTGGTTGATTTAACATTTTTCGGTCTCAATTCAAGAACGGTTTGTGCTTTATCTTTGGGGGTGGCGAGGGGGTGGGGGATAAATTTTTAAATTTAGTACCCATTTATTTATTTTTTTATTAATAATAATTTTTTTGTCATTAATAAAAATATTAATAATAAACAAATATTATTAAAGTCCAAAAATTAAAAAAACGCATAATATGCATTTTGTATGGCTTTCTCTTATTGAGAAATTTTTGTTTTTATTGATGTAATCTGAATATATACTTAAAACATTTCATAACAAGTTTGAGAATTACCCGTGCAGTTGTGAATGGAATTGAACGAAAAATTTTATTTAAAAAAATATAACATAAAAAATTAAAAAAAAACTTCAGAGTTTGACGGTGTTCGAACTCGCGCCACACAATCGCAATCGCAACATCATAGCCGCTGGGCCACTACGAATGTTTGGTGGCTTGTACCAAATGTTGTATTTAACATTGTAGTGCGCACGAATTGTACAGTTTCTTTTTTCTTGGGCTTAATTTAAGAACATCGTTCTCATTATTAGAACATTTGTTCATATTTTAAGACCAGCCGATCTCTTTTCAAAAATATGGTGTCAGTTCAAGAACAAGGTTGTTGTTTTAAGAACAGGTCGTTCGTTTTTCAAGAACAAAAAAGTAAGAATATGAAAAGTTTTAATTGAGTCCGGTGGTGCTGGATTTTAGAAAGGCGTTTTTCTCTGAGTGTACAATAGTTTAAGTAGAATTTTGGTCTGGTGATGGCCGTCTCCTGTTAGGTTTATTACACTTTGTCGGAATGCATTACACAAATTTCGCAAATTGATAGACAATTTGTCCCAGTTTTTCTAGACTTAGAGTTTTATGAATTTGCCAAAGTTGCAGCAGAACCTGCAACCTAGTTATTAGACTGCCTGTGACTTATAAGTTTTGAATCAAACATTTTCAGACAATCATTGGTTTGATGCTCTCCATGGCAAAAATGTAACATCATGGTAAAATGTTTTTCAAAAATAAGGTTTTTGAATTGCGTTTGACACATGTCCCTGGCATACCAAACGGCTGAAGCATCTTAGAAATTTTTAAAACGAATTCGTACAAATCGTTAAAGGAGCTCAACTGTTTGAATGGGGTTAGTCTATATCAAAACAACCTCATCCGCAGGGACAAAACCTTAGAAAGTCAAGGCATAACGATCCGGACATGTGATTTTGACCTAGAAATAATTAGCATTAGCATCTATATTAGTCCTGTCACACACTGTCCAAGTGGCTATCGCCGTGATATCATCACGATACTCAGTGGCGAATACCGTCTCGTTCTTGGCGATTTCAACGCTCACCACGATCTGTGGCATTTCAGCTTGCCAGTCGACATAAGAGGAAGGCACGATAAACGGCGATGCTCCCACCCGACATTTCCATCTCCTGCGCAGGGTACAAAACTAATTTGAAAGGCAGTCGATGCTTACTTTAGCATCATACCACCTGCTATACTCCTTTCAATAAAGCCTACTTATTTATCACCTCTGAGAAGAGGACTTTATTAATTTCAAAAAAGCTAACCATGAACACGTACGCAGAGCTGATCAATGTGGGTGCCACCAATACCGGCCGGTATTTCCTCCGAACAGCAATGAGAAAAGTCCCACTTCTGGGACTACCAGTTTTTACAGGGCCATGATTCTTTCGAAAAAACGTCAAAAATATGAGGTTCAAAAATCTCGTTATCAAAAAATGTATCATTCAGATGAGATTCGACAAATACGAATGAGATAGAACTATGAATATACACAGCTGAAAATTTGTTTCGTAGACCAGAAATGTATTGAAAATATTTTATTAAAAATTGTTTAATTGAATTGGATTCAGCCTCCGCATCAGGAGGGATCCTTGTTCGCAGGAAAAGAACGAAAGGGTCGAACTGTCACATTAGTAGGCCAGAGTTGGAATTTTAAAACGGTGCCTCGACAGGCACGCCAACCCATTTTAGAATTTGTGGTTTCACACCCACTTTGGCCAATTTAAAGGAAATTGAATGGTTTTTTTTAATAGCTGTAGAATTGGTAACATAGCCTATAATATTCTCTTCGCTTATGGTATGCAAAAATGAAAATATATTGAGCCATTTAATCTGTCTGGGAGCGCCACGGCGCTCACATCTAAATCATCAGCTAAGCTCGTACCAACAACAGCAGTTTGTATTTATTTATTTTGGTTTTCAGGTTTGTTTTGCTGGCTTTTCCTCTTGTTATTTTTGCTTCTTTCGACAGAATTTCCTTCTGAAGTGGCGGCAGCAGTATCAGTCTCAAAAACAAATACACTCGAAGATTTTACTATACTGCTGCAGCAGCACCTCTTTTAACAGGTTTAGTCTGGGCATTATTTTCTGCGAAATTCTCAATGCATTTGCCCTGAGTATAGCTCGTTTCATTATTAGCTACAAAGCAGCAGTAGCAGATTCAGCAACTAAAGCAGTCTCTTACTTGCTTAAATGGCGCTTAGCCTTTTGACCGGTTATGACCGTCCAACAAGGTACCAGTCGCTTCTTCGCTCTGACAACTGGCGACAATTGGTCACACCAAGGGAGTTTAAGTCATTTTCCACCTGATCCTCCCAGCGGAGTGTGGCCGACCTCTTCCTTTTCTTCCATAGGCGAGCTCCGATAAAAACATTTTCTTGGCCGGAGCATCATCTTTCATTAGCATAACATGGCCGAGCCAGCGTAGCCGCTGCGTTTTAATTCGTTGGACTATGTTGATGTCTGCGTTAATCTCGTACAGCTCCCAATTAAATCTTCTTCGGTACTCGCCATCGCCAAATTGCAGAGGTCCGTAAATCTTTCGAAGAACTTTTCCCTCGAATACTCCCAGAGCCGCTGCATCTGATGTTATCATGGTCCATGCATCGTATAGCAGGACGGGTATCGTAACTTTTAGAGCATGATTTTCATTTGCCGAGAGAGAACTTAACTTTTCAATTGCCTGCCTAGTCCAAAGAAGCATTTAATGGCAAAAGTGATTCTTCGCTGGATTTCAGAGCTGATGTTGTTGTTAGTGTTAATGCTGGTTCCCAAATAAACGAAATACAAACCCAGGCGCATATGCGCTGACTCTTTGCTCGATGACACCAGGTACTTCGTTTTATCCTCATTCCCCATCAAACCAATCTTTTCCGCTTCTTTTTCCAGTTTGAGTAAGCAGAACTTACGCGCGGGTGTACAGGCCGATCATATCAGTGTCATTAGCAAATGCTAGCAATTGCACGCTTTTATAGAATATTGTTGCAGAGCAGTTAAATTCTGCAGCTAGTATAATTTTCTACAGCAACAAATTAAAGAAATCGCACGATAGGGGTTCACCCTGTCTGAAACCTCGTTTAGTTTCGAACGGCTCTGAGAGGTCCTTGCCAATTCTGACTGAGCTGACGGTGTTACTCAACGTAATTTTGCACATTCGTATATAGGCAACTCTTTTAGTGCTGTCGAAGACGGCTTTAAAATCGACGACGAGGTGATGTGTGTCGATTCTTTTTTTGCAATTTTTTTACAAGATTTGGCGCATTGGTCTGAAGCCGCACTGATAAGGTCCAATCAGCCGATTCACGGTGGGCTTCATTCGTTCGCACAATACACTTGACAGGACCTTATATGCGATATTGAGAAGGCTGATTCCGCAGTTGAAACAGTTTGGAGGATACCTTTCGGGTGAACGGGGCAAATAGCACTTAGTTTCCCATCGTCGGGAATGCACTCGTCCGACCATATTTTGAAAAGGGTCTGATGCATGCTACTTACCAACTCCTCGCCGCCGTATTTGAAGAGCTCCGCAGGCCGCGGCCTTGCTGGTTTTCAATCTGGATACTGCTATTCTGACCTCTTCATATTCGGGTGGGGACATTAATTCCATCATCATCGAATGTTGGATCGGGTTCATCCATCCCTGCGCGGTACATCGCTGTCTACATTTAGGGAGCAGAAAAGTGTTCCCTCCATAATCTAAGTACTTTTTGGACGTCCGTCTGTCTCCGTATTTTTTTTGGTAAAATTTGCGGGCGTTATTCCAGATGGCTAGCAGCTCAAGTTCCTCGCACTCACGCCTTTATGTATTTGCTTTTTTCTTCCTGAAAAGCTCCTCGCTCTTTTCTTTGCGTTCGCTTTTAACGTAGCCCTGTAGGCAGCGTCTTTTCTCTCGTTTGCAACGCGGCCTTCTTCTTCATACCAGTTGTTTTTCCGTGGTCGCCGGTAAAAAAATTTTTGTTTGGAGGCGGTACGAAGTGTTTCGGAGATATGCTCAAACTGCTCCTGCATTCCGTCGGGTTTACTTGTGCTCTCGGAGAGTAGAGTTGCAAAATACTTGGCAGTCTGTTGCGACTGCAGCTTTTCGACATCTAGCTTTCCTTGTGTTTTTTCCTTGGTTTTAGCCGCGCAGAGGCGGGTGCAAATTTTGGCTGCGATGAGGTAGTGTTCCGAGTCGATTTTAGGTCCTGGGTTCGTCCGCACATTTAAAACACTGGAAGAATGGCGTTCGTTTTTAACAAAGTAGTTGATATTTCGATCGGGGGACAGCCATGTGGCTTGATGTATGTTTTTATGCATGAGCCTCGTGCTGGATATGACCATGTTTCGAGCACCGGCAAAGTCAATCAGCCTCAAGCATTAGGAGATCATTTATTGTGTAGGCTGAACTTTCTGACTCTGGGGCCAAAAACACCTTCTCTGCCCACCCTGGCGTCAAAGTCGCTAAGCACGACTTTTATATCATGGCTTGGGCAGCGCTCGTATGTGCGTTCTAAATGTTCATGGAAAGCGTTTTTCATCGTCTTTCTCCTCTGTCGGTGCATTTGCGCAGATAAATGATATATTGAAAATAAACAAATTTGTAGATGCATAACAAAATTGTGTACATAAGATGGGTTGAGTAAAAATGAGTAGAATTTAAAAATAAAGCAGAAGAGACTCATAATTACAGTTGTTCCAAAACTCCAAAGGCAAAGCACAAACGAGCGGTTTAAGGTGGTGTATAAAGGGCAGATCCCGGCCACGTCAAAAGTTAAAGTATAGATAACATGCGTGATGAAATCGGAGAATACGCTGCGACTTATAAAGAGTCAAAACCCGAATATAATGACACAGCATTGAAAGTTCTTACTGTATCTCGGCCTACGGAGGAGGGTCAGTACTATAAATATCCTGGGGTACAGGGTATATTTATATGCGACTCAGGAAAATATATTCCAAGGATAACAATCCTTCCACGCTAGAAACAGATGAAGTCAAAAAGAATCTCGAAAGCCTTAAAGCAAGTAAGCAGGTGGAGGACGAAAACTTCACGTCGAAGGTGCTGAGAATCGCAAAGAGGAACATCAGGCATAGCATTTACACCTCGCGAAAGAAGACCCCATTATAATAATCGTAATATTCAAGAGGTTGGAGAGGACCTCAAAAGTCCCAAACTAAAAGGGCGATAGAAGGACGCAGTCGTCACGACGGAGGTCTTGGTGAGGGCAAAATAGCCCAATGCTGCTTCGATACTTACAGATAAACCTCCAACACAGTAAAGTGCCTTTGGTCGTACTTCTAACCCCTGAGGAAGGTTATCTCTGGCTCTGATCGGGAGGAAATGTTACTGGGCTCACTGTGGGTGGATTTGGAAACAGGTACAATCATATTTGCTTTATAATTGCACTAGCATCCTGCTATATGACCCATACTGCGCAGCCATCGCCGAGGGAGTGGAAGAGGATAGTGCAAGAGGAAAGACGCAAAGGGAAGTTGGTCATAGGAGCGAATGCAAATGCGTCCCACAGTGCGTTGGCAGGAGAAGATATCAATCGCTAGCTGAGATTACCGATGTCGAATGTGAAAATTTTCGATTTTATTTTACTGCAATTTCATAATATACTTCTCATGCTCTATCGAACGGTGCCATTAGTTTCTTCCTAAACGCTATAGATTTCCAGATATCCATCATGCATTTTGTCGTATGTCACATGATTTAAACATCCTGTGTGTGTATTTTGTCGTATGTGGAACAAATAACGAACATACGACATTTTTATATTCAAATTTATGATTTATTTTGTTAAGAATACATCTGTATGTCATACAATTTTAAATGCACTTATATACATTGAGCATGTCAAGTAACAAAACAGCAAATAGATGTGAGTTTAAATAAATATATTGGTTTTGTTTTTACTCAATACCATCTAATGCTTCTTTTGGTGAAGGAATCGAACCAATTATAAGAAAATGTGATTTCACTTGTGGAAAATAACTACTTTGGCCGAGAAACTTTTTAAAAGTAGGTACCGGTTTTAGTATGCATTGAAATAGTTGCAATATAAAATTAAATTAACCATATTTTTGCTTGTTGCCGCGCTTGTGATTAAAAAAGTGAATTTATTTCAAACAAAAACAATGCATAGTTACATGTCCGCAAGCGATTTTTCATCGGATGATGAAATTTTAGATCCTTCCTTTAATATTGAGGAAGAGATTGGCATGGTTCGTTCGAGTATTCGTATTAACTCTAACCTGTAATAAAGTGCTAACAATTGTTAAAACGGAACATCTTCAGGCAATGGGAAAATTAGGGCACGAAAGCCTCAGAGACATCCAGAATTATGGTAAATTAACGTACGAAAATCCCTTCGCGGAAAAGGAAAGATACATATATGTAAATAGGAAAAGTGTAGAACGCCCTGCAGTAAGTATGCGACTGTTGGGGTATCTACTTTGTAAAATATACTTTAATTTTGTGAATTATTTTTATGTTATATTACTTTTAATCTTATTTCAAAATGAAAATTTTCTAGTTTGTTATTTTAAAAATTTTTAAAAGTGAGAATAAATTTATTTAAATATATAGTTTAACACTATATATTTATGGCGATCCTACAATCGAACCAAAGGAATTGTATAAAAACAATTTTTCGTGTTATTTACTCATACATCCGTGTCGACAACATACGAGGATTTCATTCAACAAAATGAACATCGCAATGGCGTGCGCCTGAATTGGAATGTGTGACCATCGAGTCGAATCGATACGGGGCGCTTGGTTGTGCCGCTAACATGTCTTTACCAACCAATTAAGGAACACCAGGATCTAGAGCCTATACAATATTTGATGATGTAACACGTCAGTATAGAAGAAACTGGGACATTTCTGGACTAAGAGAACAATGGCTAAGATACTTGGCTTGGA
>JARSSU010013667.1:0-10419 GCA_029619165.1 Eurosta solidaginis
TTAACCGACTAAAAGGGATAAGTGTCCATATCTATTGAACCAAGCAAGATAGAATCGATTTTATTTTTGCAGATGATAGGTTTTTATGTGTATATTAATCCACAAGCTGATCCAAGGTTCTATCGCTAACGGTTCAATTTCTACGTCATACTGGGTGGGGTTAACCGACTAAAAGGGATAAGTGTCCATATCTATTGAACCAAGCAAGATAGAATCGATTTTATTTTTGCAGATGATAGGTTTTTATGTGTATATTAATCCACAAGCTGATCCAAGGTTCTATCGCTAACGGTTCAATTTCTACGTCATACTGGGTGGGGTTAACCGACTAAAAGGGATAAGTGTCCATATCTATTGAACCAAGCAAGATAGAATCGATTTTGTTTTTGCAGATGATAGGTTTTTATGTGTATATTAATCCACAAGCTGATCCAAGGTTCTATCGCTAACGGTTCAATTTCTACGTCATACTGGGTGGGGTTAACCGACTAAAAGGGATAAGTGTCCATATCTATTGAACCAAGCAAGATAGAATCGATTTTGTTTTTGCAGATGATAGGTTTTTATGTGTATATTAATCCACAAGCTGATCCAAGGTTCTATCGCTAACGGTTCAATTTCTACGTCATACTGGGTGGGGTTAACCGACTAAAAGGGATAAGTGTCCATATCTATTGAACCAAGCAAGATAGAATCGATTTTGTTTTTGCAGATGATAGGTTTTTATGTGTATATTAATCCACAAGCTGATCCAAGGTTCTATCGCTAACGGTTCAATTTCTACGTCATACTGGGTGGGGTTAACCGACTAAAAGGGATAAGTGTCCATATCTATTGAACCAAGCAAGATAGAATCGATTTTGTTTTTGCAGATGGTAGGTTTTTATGTGTATATTAATCCACAAGCTGATCCAAGGTTCTATCGCTAACGGTTCAATTTCTACGTCATACTGGGTGGGGTTAACCGACTAAAAGGGATAAGTGTCCATATCTATTGAACCAAGCAAGATAGAATCGATTTTGTTTTTGCAGATGATAGGTTTTTATGTGTATATTAATCCACAAGCTGATCCAAGGTTCTATCGCTAACGGTTCAATTTCTACGTCATACTGGGTGGGGTTAACCGACTAAAAGGGATAAGTGTCCATATCTATTGAACCAAGCAAGATAGAATCGATTTTGTTTTTGCAGATGATAGGTTTTTATGTGTATATTAATCCACAAGCTGATCCAAGGTTCTATCGCTAACGGTTCAATTTCTACGTCATACTGGGTGGGGTTAACCGACTAAAAGGGATAAGTGTCCATATCTATTGAACCAAGCAAGATAGAATCGATTTTTTTTGCAGATGGTAGGTTTTTATGTGTATATTAATCCACAAGCTGATCCAAGGTTCTATCGCTAACGGTTCAATTTCTACGTCATACTGGGTGGGGTTAACCGACTAAAAGGGATAAGTGTCCATATCTATTGAACCAAGCAAGATAGAATCGATTTTTTTTGCAGATGATAGGTTTTTATGTGTATATTAATCCACAAGCTGATCCAAGGTTCTATCGCTAACGGTTCAATTTCTACGTCATACTGGGTGGGGTTAACCGACTAAAAGGGATAAGTGTCCATATCTATTGAACCAAGCAAGATAGAATCGATTTTATTTTTGCAGATGATAGGTTTTTATGTGTATATTAATCCACAAGCTGATCCAAGGTTCTATCGCTAACGGTTCAATTTCTACGTCATACTGGGTGGGGTTAACCGACTAAAAGGGATAAGTGTCCATATCTATTGAACCAAGCAAGATAGAATCGATTTTATTTTTGCAGATGATAGGTTTTTATGTGTATATTAATCCACAAGCTGATCCAAGGTTCTATCGCTAACGGTTCAATTTCTACGTCATACTGGGTGGGGTTAACCGACTAAAAGGGATAAGTGTCCATATCTATTGAACCAAGCAAGATAGAATCGATTTTATTTTTGCAGATGATAGGTTTTTATGTGTATATTAATCCACAAGCTGATCCAAGGTTCTATCGCTAACGGTTCAATTTCTACGTCATACTGGGTGGGGTTAACCGACTAAAAGGGATAAGTGTCCATATCTATTGAACCAAGCAAGATAGAATCGATTTTGTTTTTGCAGATGATAGGTTTTTATGTGTATATTAATCCACAAGCTGATCCAAGGTTCTATCGCTAACGGTTCAATTTCTACGTCATACTGGGTGGGGTTAACCGACTAAAAGGGATAAGTGTCCATATCTATTGAACCAAGCAAGATAGAATCGATTTTGTTTTTGCAGATGATAGGTTTTTATGTGTATATTAATCCACAAGCTGATCCAAGGTTCTATCGCTAACGGTTCAATTTCTACGTCATACTGGGTGGGGTTAACCGACTAAAAGGGATAAGTGTCCATATCTATTGAACCAAGCAAGATAGAATCGATTTTGTTTTTGCAGATGATAGGTTTTTATGTGTATATTAATCCACAAGCTGATCCAAGGTTCTATCGCTAACGGTTCAATTTCTACGTCATACTGGGTGGGGTTAACCGACTAAAAGGGATAAGTGTCCATATCTATTGAACCAAGCAAGATAGAATCGATTTTATTTTTGCAGATGATAGGTTTTTATGTGTATATTAATCCACAAGCTGATCCAAGGTTCTATCGCTAACGGTTCAATTTCTACGTCATACTGGGTGGGGTTAACCGACTAAAAGGGATAAGTGTCCATATCTATTGAACCAAGCAAGATAGAATCGATTTTGTTTTTGCAGATGATAGGTTTTTATGTGTATATTAATCCACAAGCTGATCCAAGGTTCTATCGCTAACGGTTCAATTTCTACGTCATACTGGGTGGGGTTAACCGACTAAAAGGGATAAGTGTCCATATCTATTGAACCAAGCAAGATAGAATCGATTTTGTTTTTGCAGATGATAGGTTTTTATGTGTATATTAATCCACAAGCTGATCCAAGGTTCTATCGCTAACGGTTCAATTTCTACGTCATACTGGGTGGGGTTAACCGACTAAAAGGGATAAGTGTCCATATCTATTGAACCAAGCAAGATAGAATCGATTTTATTTTTGCAGATGATAGGTTTTTATGTGTATATTAATCCACAAGCTGATCCAAGGTTCTATCGCTAACGGTTCAATTTCTACGTCATACTGGGTGGGGTTAACCGACTAAAAGGGATAAGTGTCCATATCTATTGAACCAAGCAAGATAGAATCGATTTTATTTTTGCAGATGATAGGTTTTTATGTGTATATTAATCCACAAGCTGATCCAAGGTTCTATCGCTAACGGTTCAATTTCTACGTCATACTGGGTGGGGTTAACCGACTAAAAGGGATAAGTGTCCATATCTATTGAACCAAGCAAGATAGAATCGATTTTGTTTTTGCAGATGATAGGTTTTTATGTGTATATTAATCCACAAGCTGATCCAAGGTTCTATCGCTAACGGTTCAATTTCTACGTCATACTGGGTGGGGTTAACCGACTAAAAGGGATAAGTGTCCATATCTATTGAACCAAGCAAGATAGAATCGATTTTGTTTTTGCAGATGATAGGTTTTTATGTGTATATTAATCCACAAGCTGATCCAAGGTTCTATCGCTAACGGTTCAATTTCTACGTCATACTGGGTGGGGTTAACCGACTAAAAGGGATAAGTGTCCATATCTATTGAACCAAGCAAGATAGAATCGATTTTGTTTTTGCAGATGATAGGTTTTTATGTGTATATTAATCCACAAGCTGATCCAAGGTTCTATCGCTAACGGTTCAATTTCTACGTCATACTGGGTGGGGTTAACCGACTAAAAGGGATAAGTGTCCATATCTATTGAACCAAGCAAGATAGAATCGATTTTATTTTTGCAGATGATAGGTTTTTATGTGTATATTAATCCACAAGCTGATCCAAGGTTCTATCGCTAACGGTTCAATTTCTACGTCATACTGGGTGGGGTTAACCGACTAAAAGGGATAAGTGTCCATATCTATTGAACCAAGCAAGATAGAATCGATTTTATTTTTGCAGATGATAGGTTTTTATGTGTATATTAATCCACAAGCTGATCCAAGGTTCTATCGCTAACGGTTCAATTTCTACGTCATACTGGGTGGGGTTAACCGACTAAAAGGGATAAGTGTCCATATCTATTGAACCAAGCAAGATAGAATCGATTTTATTTTTGCAGATGGTAGGTTTTTATGTGTATATTAATCCACAAGCTGATCCAAGGTTCTATCGCTAACGGTTCAATTTCTACGTCATACTGGGTGGGGTTAACCGACTAAAAGGGATAAGTGTCCATATCTATTGAACCAAGCAAGATAGAATCGATTTATTTTTGCAGATGGTAGGTTTTTATGTGTATATTAATCCACAAGCTGATCCAAGGTTCTATCGCTAACGGTTCAATTTCTACGTCATACTGGGTGGGGTTAACCGACTAAAAGGGATAAGTGTCCATATCTATTGAACCAAGCAAGATAGAATCGATTTTATTTTTGCAGATGATAGGTTTTTATGTGTATATTAATCCACAAGCTGATCCAAGGTTCTATCGCTAACGGTTCAATTTCTACGTCATACTGGGTGGGGTTAACCGACTAAAAGGGATAAGTGTCCATATCTATTGAACCAAGCAAGATAGAATCGATTTTGTTTTTGCAGATGATAGGTTTTTATGTGTATATTAATCCACAAGCTGATCCAAGGTTCTATCGCTAACGGTTCAATTTCTACGTCATACTGGGTGGGGTTAACCGACTAAAAGGGATAAGTGTCCATATCTATTGAACCAAGCAAGATAGAATCGATTTTTTTTTGCAGATGATAGGTTTTTATGTGTATATTAATCCACAAGCTGATCCAAGGTTCTATCGCTAACGGTTCAATTTCTACGTCATACTGGGTGGGGTTAACCGACTAAAAGGGATAAGTGTCCATATCTATTGAACCAAGCAAGATAGAATCGATTTTATTTTTGCAGATGATAGGTTTTTATGTGTATATTAATCCACAAGCTGATCCAAGGTTCTATCGCTAACGGTTCAATTTCTACGTCATACTGGGTGGGGTTAACCGACTAAAAGGGATAAGTGTCCATATCTATTGAACCAAGCAAGATAGAATCGATTTTGTTTTTGCAGATGATAGGTTTTTATGTGTATATTAATCCACAAGCTGATCCAAGGTTCTATCGCTAACGGTTCAATTTCTACGTCATACTGGGTGGGGTTAACCGACTAAAAGGGATAAGTGTCCATATCTATTGAACCAAGCAAGATAGAATCGATTTTGTTTTTGCAGATGATAGGTTTTTATGTGTATATTAATCCACAAGCTGATCCAAGGTTCTATCGCTAACGGTTCAATTTCTACGTCATACTGGGTGGGGTTAACCGACTAAAAGGGATAAGTGTCCATATCTATTGAACCAAGCAAGATAGAATCGATTTTATTTTTGCAGATGATAGGTTTTTATGTGTATATTAATCCACAAGCTGATCCAAGGTTCTATCGCTAACGGTTCAATTTCTACGTCATACTGGGTGGGGTTAACCGACTAAAAGGGATAAGTGTCCATATCTATTGAACCAAGCAAGATAGAATCGATTTTATTTTTGCAGATGATAGGTTTTTATGTGTATATTAATCCACAAGCTGATCCAAGGTTCTATCGCTAACGGTTCAATTTCTACGTCATACTGGGTGGGGTTAACCGACTAAAAGGGATAAGTGTCCATATCTATTGAACCAAGCAAGATAGAATCGATTTTTTTTTGCAGATGATAGGTTTTTATGTGTATATTAATCCACAAGCTGATCCAAGGTTCTATCGCTAACGGTTCAATTTCTACGTCATACTGGGTGGGGTTAACCGACTAAAAGGGATAAGTGTCCATATCTATTGAACCAAGCAAGATAGAATCGATTTTATTTTTGCAGATGATAGGTTTTTATGTGTATATTAATCCACAAGCTGATCCAAGGTTCTATCGCTAACGGTTCAATTTCTACGTCATACTGGGTGGGGTTAACCGACTAAAAGGGATAAGTGTCCATATCTATTGAACCAAGCAAGATAGAATCGATTTTATTTTTGCAGATGGTAGGTTTTTATGTGTATATTAATCCACAAGCTGATCCAAGGTTCTATCGCTAACGGTTCAATTTCTACGTCATACTGGGTGGGGTTAACCGACTAAAAGGGATAAGTGTCCATATCTATTGAACCAAGCAAGATAGAATCGATTTTATTTTTGCAGATGATAGGTTTTTATGTGTATATTAATCCACAAGCTGATCCAAGGTTCTATCGCTAACGGTTCAATTTCTACGTCATACTGGGTGGGGTTAACCGACTAAAAGGGATAAGTGTCCATATCTATTGAACCAAGCAAGATAGAATCGATTTTATTTTTGCAGATGATAGGTTTTTATGTGTATATTAATCCACAAGCTGATCCAAGGTTCTATCGCTAACGGTTCAATTTCTACGTCATACTGGGTGGGGTTAACCGACTAAAAGGGATAAGTGTCCATATCTATTGAACCAAGCAAGATAGAATCGATTTTATTTTTGCAGATGATAGGTTTTTATGTGTATATTAATCCACAAGCTGATCCAAGGTTCTATCGCTAACGGTTCAATTTCTACGTCATACTGGGTGGGGTTAACCGACTAAAAGGGATAAGTGTCCATATCTATTGAACCAAGCAAGATAGAATCGATTTTATTTTTGCAGATGGTAGGTTTTTATGTGTATATTAATCCACAAGCTGATCCAAGGTTCTATCGCTAACGGTTCAATTTCTACGTCATACTGGGTGGGGTTAACCGACTAAAAGGGATAAGTGTCCATATCTATTGAACCAAGCAAGATAGAATCGATTTTATTTTTGCAGATGATAGGTTTTTATGTGTATATTAATCCACAAGCTGATCCAAGGTTCTATCGCTAACGGTTCAATTTCTACGTCATACTGGGTGGGGTTAACCGACTAAAAGGGATAAGTGTCCATATCTATTGAACCAAGCAAGATAGAATCGATTTTATTTTTGCAGATGATAGGTTTTTATGTGTATATTAATCCACAAGCTGATCCAAGGTTCTATCGCTAACGGTTCAATTTCTACGTCATACTGGGTGGGGTTAACCGACTAAAAGGGATAAGTGTCCATATCTATTGAACCAAGCAAGATAGAATCGATTTTATTTTTGCAGATGGTAGGTTTTTATGTGTATATTAATCCACAAGCTGATCCAAGGTTCTATCGCTAACGGTTCAATTTCTACGTCATACTGGGTGGGGTTAACCGACTAAAAGGGATAAGTGTCCATATCTATTGAACCAAGCAAGATAGAATCGATTTTATTTTTGCAGATGATAGGTTTTTATGTGTATATTAATCCACAAGCTGATCCAAGGTTCTATCGCTAACGGTTCAATTTCTACGTCATACTGGGTGGGGTTAACCGACTAAAAGGGATAAGTGTCCATATCTATTGAACCAAGCAAGATAGAATCGATTTTGTTTTTGCAGATGATAGGTTTTTATGTGTATATTAATCCACAAGCTGATCCAAGGTTCTATCGCTAACGGTTCAATTTCTACGTCATACTGGGTGGGGTTAACCGACTAAAAGGGATAAGTGTCCATATCTATTGAACCAAGCAAGATAGAATCGATTTTTTTTTGCAGATGATAGGTTTTTATGTGTATATTAATCCACAAGCTGATCCAAGGTTCTATCGCTAACGGTTCAATTTCTACGTCATACTGGGTGGGGTTAACCGACTAAAAGGGATAAGTGTCCATATCTATTGAACCAAGCAAGATAGAATCGATTTTTTTTTGCAGATGATAGGTTTTTATGTGTATATTAATCCACAAGCTGATCCAAGGTTCTATCGCTAACGGTTCAATTTCTACGTCATACTGGGTGGGGTTAACCGACTAAAAGGGATAAGTGTCCATATCTATTGAACCAAGCAAGATAGAATCGATTTTGTTTTTGCAGATGATAGGTTTTTATGTGTATATTAATCCACAAGCTGATCCAAGGTTCTATCGCTAACGGTTCAATTTCTACGTCATACTGGGTGGGGTTAACCGACTAAAAGGGATAAGTGTCCATATCTATTGAACCAAGCAAGATAGAATCGATTTTGTTTTTGCAGATGATAGGTTTTTATGTGTATATTAATCCACAAGCTGATCCAAGGTTCTATCGCTAACGGTTCAATTTCTACGTCATACTGGTGGGGTTAACCGACTAAAAGGGATAAGTGTCCATATCTATTGAACCAAGCAAGATAGAATCGATTTTATTTTTGCAGATGGTAGGTTTTTATGTGTATATTAATCCACAAGCTGATCCAAGGTTCTATCGCTAACGGTTCAATTTCTACGTCATACTGGGTGGGGTTAACCGACTAAAAGGGATAAGTGTCCATATCTATTGAACCAAGCAAGATAGAATCGATTTTGTTTTTGCAGATGATAGGTTTTTATGTGTATATTAATCCACAAGCTGATCCAAGGTTCTATCGCTAACGGTTCAATTTCTACGTCATACTGGGTGGGGTTAACCGACTAAAAGGGATAAGTGTCCATATCTATTGAACCAAGCAAGATAGAATCGATTTTGTTTTTGCAGATGATAGGTTTTTATGTGTATATTAATCCACAAGCTGATCCAAGGTTCTATCGCTAACGGTTCAATTTCTACGTCATACTGGGTGGGGTTAACCGACTAAAAGGGATAAGTGTCCATATCTATTGAACCAAGCAAGATAGAATCGATTTTGTTTTTGCAGATGATAGGTTTTTATGTGTATATTAATCCACAAGCTGATCCAAGGTTCTATCGCTAACGGTTCAATTTCTACGTCATACTGGGTGGGGTTAACCGACTAAAAGGGATAAGTGTCCATATCTATTGAACCAAGCAAGATAGAATCGATTTTGTTTTTGCAGATGATAGGTTTTTATGTGTATATTAATCCACAAGCTGATCCAAGGTTCTATCGCTAACGGTTCAATTTCTACGTCATACTGGGTGGGGTTAACCGACTAAAAGGGATAAGTGTCCATATCTATTGAACCAAGCAAGATAGAATCGATTTTGTTTTTGCAGATGATAGGTTTTTATGTGTATATTAATCCACAAGCTGATCCAAGGTTCTATCGCTAACGGTTCAATTTCTACGTCATACTGGGTGGGGTTAACCGACTAAAAGGGATAAGTGTCCATATCTATTGAACCAAGCAAGATAGAATCGATTTTGTTTTTGCAGATGATAGGTTTTTATGTGTATATTAATCCACAAGCTGATCCAAGGTTCTATCGCTAACGGTTCAATTTCTACGTCAACTGGGTGGGGTTACCGACTAAAAGGGATAAGTGTCCATATCTATTGAACCAAGCAAGATAGAATCGATTTTATTTTTGCAGATGATAGGTTTTTATGTGTATATTAATCCACAAGCTGATCCAAGGTTCTATCGCTAACGGTTCAATTTCTACGTCATACTGGGTGGGGTTAACCGACTAAAAGGGATAAGTGTCCATATCTATTGAACCAAGCAAGATAGAATCGATTTTATTTTTGCAGATGATAGGTTTTTATGTGTATATTAATCCACAAGCTGATCCAAGGTTCTATCGCTAACGGTTCAATTTCTACGTCATACTGGGTGGGGTTAACCGACTAAAAGGGATAAGTGTCCATATCTATTGAACCAAGCAAGATAGAATCGATTTTATTTTTGCAGATGATAGGTTTTTATGTGTATATTAATCCACAAGCTGATCCAAGGTTCTATCGCTAACGGTTCAATTTCTACGTCATACTGGGTGGGGTTAACCGACTAAAAGGGATAAGTGTCCATATCTATTGAACCAAGCAAGATAGAATCGATTTTGTTTTTGCAGATGATAGGTTTTTATGTGTATATTAATCCACAAGCTGATCCAAGGTTCTATCGCTAACGGTTCAATTTCTACGTCATACTGGGTGGGGTTAACCGACTAAAAGGGATAAGTGTCCATATCTATTGAACCAAGCAAGATAGAATCGATTTTGTTTTTGCAGATGATAGGTTTTTATGTGTATATTAATCCACAAGCTGATCCAAGGTTCTATCGCTAACGGTTCAATTTCTACGTCATACTGGGTGGGGTTAACCGACTAAAAGGGATAAGTGTCCATATCTATTGAACCAAGCAAGATAGAATCGATTTTATTTTTGCAGATGATAGGTTTTTATGTGTATATTAATCCACAAGCTGATCCAAGGTTCTATCGCTAACGGTTCAATTTCTACGTCATACTGGGTGGGGTTAACCGACTAAAAGGGATAAGTGTCCATAT
>JARSSU010013669.1:0-24522 GCA_029619165.1 Eurosta solidaginis
CGCTGTCGTAAATCATGACTTTCGTCGAAAACAGGCTTATGACCATCTGTCGATCCCAACAACAAGTGATTTGGGGTAAGTGCATCGTCATCCGCACTATCAAGTGACACGAACTTGAGTGGACGAGAGTTTATAATGAGCTCGACTTCACATAATGCGCCCTAAGCGTTTCATCGTTGAATTTGAAAGACGGGAAGATGGCATTAAGTACTACTTTTACAGAGCGCACTAATCTCTCCCAAGCACCCCCCCCACATGTGGCGCTGCAGGTGGGTTGAATCGCTACTTAATGTCATCGTACTTCGCTTGCGCATTTTCAATTACTGTTGTCTCTAACCTTAGGGCCTTTTCTGCCGCCTAGTACCATTATCTGTATACATTTCGCAGGGCTTTCCTCGTCTGGCGATAATATTTTGAATAGACAATATGCATGAGGCTACATCCAAACTGTGTGTGTCCTCTAAGTGGACGGCCCGAACCGTCAAACACGTAAATATAACACCCCATCTTTTTTCTCGATGCCTTCTATATCCAAAAATTATACCGACGAAAGTGAATGGGCGTTCGAAGCTCGCCAAGCGTGCAACTGGTAGGGGTGCCATTTGTTGAGGGTTTGGCTTAGCGCCATCGTTCTTACAGCGCTGACACGATTGTCTTTCTTTTCGGTAGAGTACGCGAAGCCGAGGAACGTAGTACTTTTCTCGAATGGAGTTAATCGTGGTTTCGTGAAACAAGTGATGGTTTTTCTGATGATAGTGATTAACTATTAGGACAGTGACGTGGTGCTCAGTAGGTAGAATGATAACGTTACCCGACCCCAAACTTTCGGCTCTGCCCCGTGTTCTGAGTATGTTGTCCTCATCTATGTAAATGTTTAAAAGATATTAGTTTACTGTCTTTTCGATCATCTTACCGGACTTGAGTGTTTGTATTTCGGGGAAGTATTCACTAAGATGCGCTTCGCTTATAAACAGCCTTTTGGCGTCCTGAATTGTCTCATAGCCCACGGAGGGTACGACAACTTTATTGATTGTCGCTTTCAGCTTCCTTACGAACGTGAGTACCGTCGCCATTAAGCGATATAAACGTGGCCAACTTGAGAATTTTTCTACGTCGAGAACGGGACTAAGTGGAGTATATTTGGTGGTATGTAAAACGCAATGACGCAACTCGGTGCGTTCAGCCATGCCCAGGTCTTTACATACTGGCCACTCTGACTGATCAAGGGCTAGAAACTTTGGTCCATATAGCCAAAACTCGGAGCTCGGATGCACAGTGAACTTTGTAGCGAGATCAGCTGGGTTCAATTTCGTAGGTACCCAACGCCATTCAGTGGCGTTCGTTGTTTCGAGAACTTCGCCTATGCGATGCATGACGTATTGTTTGAAATTTCTAGGGTCCATGCGTAACCACTGTAGAACTGTTTTCGAATCTGACCACCAGAACCGAGCGTGTATTGGCACTCTCATCGCGGTAGTGACAGAAGTTGCCAACCTTACGCCAATTACTGCCGCTTGCAATTCTAGCCTCGGTATCGACACTGGTTTCAATGGAGCCACCTTTGACTTGGCGGCAACGATAATGGTTTCGACATTGTTATCGAGCTGAGTTCGTATATAACAAACGGCTGAGTACGCGTATTCGCCGGCGTCCACAGATGTGTGTAGTTGATTGAACGTAGATTTCGTTAGTAGTGGCGAGTAGCATCTAGGAATCGTCGTGTTTGATATTGCTGGCAACAACGTCTTCCAAAGACACCATTGGCTATTGATCTGAGGTGGCAGGGGGTCATCCCAGCCAACGAAGGACCGCCATACTTCTTGCAGCAATATCTTTAACCCAATTGTGTAGTTCGCTAGGAAGCCGAGGGGATCGAAAATTAACATCAAAGTTTGGAGCACTTCCCTCTTTGTCTGTACTATCTCGTTTAACAGATGTCGCGCCGCATTTTAGAAAATCTGCAAATGAATTTAAAACATCGTTGTTTGGGTCCCAAAAAAGCCCTAATACTTTTCTGTGTGACCCTTCCCCTTTGGACTTTGAGCGTCAGCAGCTTCTTCCCCGAGTTCTCTGAGCACAAGGGCGAGTTCGACGTCCAATTTCGAATATGAAATCTGGCGTTAGCGTGAATACTTTTCACCTGTGTAGCGAGTTGCACAGTCTCTTCTTCCGTATCTACGCTGTCAATGAAATCATCCACATAGTGGAACTTCTGTATTAACTCGACCGCCCGTGGCGCTGTCTCCTCATACTTCCTGGCATTTACGTCGCGAACGTAGTGCGCGATGCATGGCGCGCAACTAATGCCGAATGTTAATGCTTTCATTACGTATACGTCCGGATTCTTAAGCTCTCTTGATTGTCACTCCATAGAAGCGTTGGGCGTGCATGTCGGCATCTCTGACTTTTATCTGATGAGAACGTTTCAGCTATGTCCCCGCAAATCGCCACTTCTCCGGTCTAAAGGCATTTAAAACGTCAGTAAGGGAGTTCAATAGATCTGGACCACTGGAATTAAATCATTGAGAGCGATTCCCTTGGACTTTGCAGCCGCGTCCCAAACAAGGCGTACTTTTCCGAGCTTATTTGGATTGAGAGCAATAAAAATAGGCAAATACTACACACGATCCATTGGGGTGTGTATTACTTCCGGCGATAGCTTTTTTGCGTACCCCTTGGCCAGCAAATTGTTCATCCTTTCTTGCATACTTTTTCGCAGGTTGCATCTTTGGCTAATTTCCTCTGCATACATGAAAAACGTTTAAGTGCGTTGTCGTAGCTATCAGGTAGCTTTCCAACGTCTTGCTTCCATAATAAACCTACTTCATAATGCGGACCATCTTGACGGCAAGTGGAATTCAATATCTGAAGCGCTCTCCGATCTTCGGGCGACATAAAATTCTTTTTTTGTGAGTTTTCGAGGTTGAAATACTCTTTCACCTCTTCATGCAGGCTTTCATAATTTTTTTTTGCAATCGCACAGATGTATATTTAAATGGTGCGTACCGGGGTAGGAAGCGATGGTTCCTTGTATGGCCCACCCTAAGCGACACTTGGTGGCAATCGGTTCGAGCCAATTCCCTTCTCTGATTTTCGTTGGCACGGCCAGCTTCCAACAGTTAGTTCCAATAAGGATAGTTGGTTTTACGTTTTTGTATGATTTGATTGGAAGCCCGCGTATATATGGGTACATTTGCACGATTTTTTTCCATATTTAGTGACTGGCTGGGCAAACCAAGTTGTTGGACAGTATGCACTTCGTCTATACTGTATTTAGCACCGTCATATGCATTCGATATTTCTATCGACGTTCTCATCGAGTCGTTTTCGACCCGCGTATTTTCACCCGTCCAGCGAAGGCATAGCGTTTCTGGTTCCCCGCACAGATTGAGCGAATCATAAATGCTGCGTTCCATTAAAGTAACGGAGGATCCTTCGTCTAAAAAGGCATAAGTCTGTATGCATTTGTTTTTGGAATATACGCGCACAGAAATAATGCGGAAACAACATGAAACCCCTTCATCGATATCTGTATGTGTATTCACCACCTGCTTATTTGTTGTTGGCGACGTTGATGACGGAACGGCTCGTGAAACGATAGGTACTGGAGGCGTATTTTTATGCAGCAGCGCATGGTGCTTTGATTTGCATTGTCAATGCCACACTCTCTATTAAAGGTGCGTTTGCGGCGGTGGCCATTAAGACATTGACGGCATAATTTATTTGGCTTTACCACGTTCCACTTACGTTCTATGGTCAACTTTTTAAAATCGTCGCAATTCAGAATTTTGTGGTTGTCACTCTTGCATGCGAAACATAATGTCTTGCCATGAGCAGGTTTTTGCACTGATTGTGTATGAATATTAATCGAGGCACTTTTTTTGAAGTACATGGTGGAACTCCTTTCCGCGATTTGAAAATCCAGTCGCTGAACGCCTTTATTTCGGGCACCCGATCATTGCGGGACTGCATAGCCCAATTCAGTTTGTGTTGGTTAGGGAGTTTATCCACAAGTTCTTGCACCAACATAGGATTTTCAGATGTGCTTGCATATGACAAGCTTCCATTGTAGAGCAAATGTTCCGTACACACAAGGCAAATTTTATAAGGCACTCTAGTTTTCCCTTGGTGGTGGCATACGTCTGGTTTTTCGATCAGTGATTCCAGTATATACTCTGGTCGACCGAAGCACATTCTTAGCGTTTGAATAATCTCGGCACCATTGACGGTAACAAAAGTTTGCAGCGCAGCATCTCTAATGCTTTGCCCTTGAGGCTCTTCTGCAAGCGCATTAAATTCTCTGCATTTGTATACCCGCCAACTTCGGTGCTATTCTCATAGTTGCTTATAAATAGCGGCTAGTCTTCTGGATTCCCATTAAAACTTGGCAAATCTTTCGGGATTACCTGTCTTGCAGCAAGTTTTGACGAGGTTGGAGCAGTTGTATTAAAAGCATTCCGCCTAATGAGACACGGCTTTGACTTAAAAGCTCGTATTTCTTTGCAGGAATTTTTGCTCAATTTTCTTTCTTCCTCTAAAAGTTCCAATTGCAGCATTTGTTGGTGGGTATAGCTTTCATAGTTTTCTGGCGCAATGGCAATTCCAACTGGTTGTGCTGCGATGAATGTTGCGCAACATGATCTTCTCTAACCGTATACTGTTTTGCAAGCCCGCCTGTTGACGGTAGCATTGTACGCTGCTCTAAGTGCTGCTCGTTGGCCGTAAACAATGTTGCTGCCGCATTTAGCATATTTTGGTACGTACCACCTTGCTCAACCGTGGTAAACGTTGTTGTTGGTGGTAATATTGCAGGGATCGCATGATGTCCGTGGAAGTTACGGAAGTTGAAGCAATGGAAACTATAATATTACTTACCAACGCTGAGTGGGTACATATGATGGTTGGTTGAAACCCGTGCTTATCGCAGGCGGAGAAGTACAATCTGATGTGCGAACACTCGGTGATGACGAGGCTTGCGGTTGTCCCGAAATTGCTGTGGATGTTTCGATACGTTCTATCGAAGGAGCGGTGGTGTTCGTTGCAGTAAAAGCTGGCTGCGCGGGTCCGCATGTATTACAATTCTAGCAATATTTGCAATCTCATTATTCACACGAGTCACACTGCACCATGTGGTCATTGTCTTTCCTGTTAGAACTTCTTCAGCTGTACCCTTTCGTCATTTTCGGATTTACAGATCGATGATTCACGTGTATACAATATTTTTAAAGATTTGTTACGTTCAGACGATTCTAAATTAATGACACAAATTTTAAGCTGTGTAACAATTTATTCACGTATAGTAATTTTACGTATCTTTTAACTAATTACACGTCGCGCTTTTAAAAATATTGTGAACTTCTCGTCTCTTCGACTATTTCTGTGAACTCAAAAGAATTTAGTAAGGACCGTTATGGCCTTATATACAGCTGAGCTAAAATGTCCATAAGCGAACGGTAATAATATTACATACATGCAAACATATGTATACAAGTAGCTGAATTGCTATATACAATATATATATGTATATCAACGTTGAAGATAAATTACAGGGAAGTAATAATGCGTACTAACTGAAAACATATTTGTATTTAGCGGCAACAGGAACCATACCGATATATCTTCTCGCTGAGGAAATAAAAGCAATATACACCGGACAACGATCGCAAGCGAGTATGGCTGCTGTTGCTATGCAGACGCGAGAAGAATCAATATCGATGCTGGCAAGAACAGTGGAGCAACAGCACCGCAGAAAAGTGGATTAGGAACTAATCTCTTGAACTGAATCCATGGTTAAAGTGACCACACGGGGAGGTAGGCTTTTACCTGACCCAGTTTCTATTCGGACACGGTTACTTCCGCAGTATCTGCACAGAATGGGCAAGGTTGATAGCCCGAGCTACTTATACCATACGTGGGAAAATAAACGTTGTACGCCACACCTTCTTCGAATGCTGACACTTCTTCTGCGATCAGCACATATGTGAGGCATATAATTTTCAGTAAACGAGAAGACGGATGCCAAGCCATTAATATCAAATGCAGAAATGAGAAATAAATAGTAGCTGTTCGAGAAGGGTGTTTGTGAAATTCTAGACCTTAGGAGAAATGAGGGTGAACGAATTATAAGGAATCAGTTTTATAAGGGAAACCTCAAAAACTTGAGCCAGAGTAGGTACTCGTTTTTATGTACAGGTCCAATGTCGCACAGGATATTCAACAAAAAATCACTCGTGTTGTTTGATTCATAAAATATAATACCTCCAACTTATTGGGGAAACGACTGGAGCAAAACGGAGGCCTTTTTTTTTGTATTAAAAGCCTAGGCATGAATGTGAATTGAAGTCACCAAAGTAGACGTGGCAAGGTTCTATTGACTTTGTGTTATAAGTCATATTGTCAGTTTTGGCATTCATAGGACATTATCCAGCTGGAGAGCTTTACTTTCTCTAATAGGGTACTGACATTTCAGGTGCATTCCCTCAAATAAATTAGTTATTGCGTTTGTCAAGATATTTCCACTGCCAATATTTTCTTATATCCTGAGTTTCATATCTACTCTGCTAGCGGATAGATAAAGGCCTTTTTTGCATTAATGCAGCTAACCACTTGAATCCACACTTCTTGGAAGACGACGGAGCTAACTTTAATTAATTTTTTGCCCGCAGTGTTCCCACTGAATCTCTCTTTATTTATGCTTCGATTCAAAGTTACATAAGATTTTCTAAAATAATGTTGCGCCTAAGCTACTGATGTTGTTGGTCATTGTATGTCATGCCTATGAATGCTGGTGCTATATACCGTATTAAATTTAAGTAGTACCTCGAAGGCTCCATCTGTTTTACACGATATAGAAACATAAAAATGTATGATTCATGTTATATGACCTGTGAGCTAAGTAACCATATATTGACTTAATTGGCGCTTAACGATTTAAACGGCTGTGGTCGTCCAACAAGGCGCGCCAGTCCTTTTTGCTCTGCTAACTGGCGCCAATTGGTCAAACTAGGGGAATTTAAATCGTTTTTACACCTCCAGCGGGGTGGGGGCTGCCCTCTTCCTTTGCTACCATAAGCGCGTTCCGATAAAAAAACGTTCTTAGCCGAGCGTCATATTTCATTGTATAATATAGAGCCGCTTCGTTTTAATTTGCTGGACTATGTTAATGTCTGCGTAAAGTTCGTACAGCTCATCATTAAATATTATTAGTACTCGCCGTCGCCAAATCGTAAAGGTCCGTAAATCTTTCGAAGAACTTTTCTCTCGAATACTCCCAGAGCCTCTTCATCTGATCTTGTAATGGTCCTTTCTTCTTCACCATAAAGCAATAAGGGTACCATAAGTGACCTGTAGAGCATGATTTTCGTTTGCTGAGAGAGGACTTTACTTTTCAACTTTATTTATTGGCAAGAGTCATTCTTCGCTCAGAGCTGACGTTGTTGTTTGTGTTAGTTCTGGTTCCCAAATAAACGAAGTGCTTTACTTTTTTCGAAATTATGGCTGTCAACAGTAGCGTGGTTTGCCAAGGCGCAAATGTGCTGACCCTTCGTTCGATGAGAGCAGGTACTTAGTTTTGTCCTCATTCACCATAAAACCCCTCATTTTGCTTCTTTTGCCAGTTTGGAGTAAGCAGAACCTACGGCGTGGTTGTTCAGACCGATGAACTCACTGTCATCAGCATATCCAGTAATTTCACGCTTTATAGAATACTACTATTACTAGAATATTGAATATTTTCCAGAATGTTAAGTTCTGCAGCTAATATAATTTTCTCCAGCATCAAATTAAATAATAGGGGCCACCCTGTCTGAAACCTCGTATAGTTTAGAACGGCTCGGAGAGGTCCTTCCCAATTCTAACTGAGCTTAACTGAATTTTGAACAGCCGTATACATTTTGCGGGGAAACCAAATTCAGGCATAGCGGAATATAGGCAGCTCCTTTCGCTCTTTCGCAGCGGCTTTAAAATCGACGAAGAGGTCGATGGTAGATTTACCAGGTCTAAAGCCGCACTGATAAGGTCCAATCAGCCGATTTACGGTGGTCTCCAATCTTTCGCACAATACACTTGGCAAGACCATATATACGATATTAACAAAGCTGTTTTGTCGATAGTTGGCGCAGTATGCAGGATCCTCTTTCTTATGGAATGGACAAAGATGGACACTAAGATTCCAATCGCTGAACATGCACTCGTCCGACCATATTTGGCAAAGAAGCTGATGTAATGCGCATGCTTTGCCGCCGTTTTTGAAAAGATTCGCAGACAACACATCAGGGCCCGATGTCTCGTTGTTTTTTAATCTGGTTTATTTCTATTATTACTTCGTCATAATCGTTTTGGGGGACATTAATTCCATCATATTCGATTGCGGGATCGCCTGTGTGGTACATCGCTGTCTCTATTTAGGAGATCAAGGAAGTGTTCCCTCCATAATCTAAGTCCTCTGTGGACTTCGGTTCTAACAGGAGTTTCCCCGAACCTGAATCCTTACGTCTGTTGTCGAAATTTGATAAAATTTCCTGGCGTTATTCCTGGTGGCTAGCAGCTGAAGCTCCTCGCACTCACGCCTTTCTGATTCTGTGTTTTTATTCCCCAAAAGGTGTCTCGCTTCCCTTTTCAAATCGGGGTGGCGTTCACACACTCTTGTTGTTGCGCTTGCTGTTAACGTAATCCTGTAGGCACCGTATTTTCTGTCGGTTGCAACGTGGTATTCTTCATCGCACCAATTGTTTTTCCCTGGTCGCCGGTACTAAATTTTTTCCTCGGCGGCGGTACAAAATGCCTTAGAGATATGCTCTCACTGTTCCTGCATTACATTGGATTGACTGGTGCTCTCAGAGAGCGGGTGTGAGAGTCGAGTTGCGAAATCATTGTCTGTTGCGATTGAAGCCTATTGACGTCTAGCTTTTCTCGTGTTTTTTGTTCCTTGGTTTTAGCCGTGCAAAGGCAGGCTCGTATTTTGGCTGCGACGAGATAATGGTCCAAATCAATGTTAGTCCTCGGATCGTGCGCACATCTAAACACTGGAGGCATGAGCATTGAGCATTGTACATGGACCTGCAAAGTGTAGTCACTTTTACATTAGAAAATCATTGAACTCAAGTCGATCATGACATAGACTAAGAGGGTGATAAAGGGGGGAAGTAGTCCAGCAGCGCACGTACCAAGCAGTTCTTAAAATTTTTGTTACTAATTCTTGTTGTATTCCGTATTTATTTCACGCTTTCTTTAAGACGAATTAATAAATGTAAAGGGGAATAGAATACACAAACGGAAATACCAGCAGAATTGAATTCAAGAATTGTGTAATGTAATTCAATAATTAGAAGTCGGAAATAAGAAATTGATCTTTTAAAACTGGTGAAAATTGTATCAGCGCAAAACGCCTTTTTAGTTAATTTTTTTCTGTGTACAACAATATCACCAAAATTACATCAACCATATGAAAGCCTTAAACTTTTTTATGCAAAAATATATTGACAGAGTAAAAGTATTACTTTGCCCCCTTCGGATTATTGCTTCTGAAATTAGCACGCGTCATTTGACACCTCTCCCGAAATTTTAAATAATTCCTTCCATTAACTATTTATTTCTGAATTGAATGCCAAAATCAGTATAGGATGTTACTTTTTCCTCAAAATATATTAAAATATCAAAACTCACAAATATCTTTGCATGCGGAATAGTCTTGATGAAAGATTTCACATATGTGGATCCAAGTAACCATCGCACATTTTAAGATTGTGTAATATTCATCACAAACATATTAATACGCATTCTAGGTATAATATATTAGCTCCTGACGAATGTTTGCTTACCGGGGAAGCCTTTTTTCACTTCCATTAAAGTTCATCGCATTTAAATAGCAAATGGTTTAATTTCTCGCAACTTTTGACAGAAGACCACCAACTTAAAACCTATTTTAAAAAATTTAAATCGGCTCATGTCATTTTAAATTTAAAATACATTTTTAGAGATAAAATAGTGTCTAAGTCGACTATAACAGACTTAAAATGATATTTAATTTAGAACCTTCTTTAAACCAATAAAACTCTATTTTATTTCGACTATGATTACGGGCCAATGTATTTAACCACAATAATTTCAATCTCTATTGCACGTGAGTCACCTTCCAAATCTGTGTTTGATATAGCACAGGGTTTACAGAGGTATGAATGTGTGACGGACTTTTCCTTGCGCCGGGGTATGCTCAGTCCGTCCAGGATCCCTGTGGAATTAGAGAAGAATCCCTATCGTCTCCTTTTAAAGAGAAAGATCCCGTTTTGTTGTTAAAAAAGAAACGTTATAAACTCTTTATTCCGAAAATATTCAAACTACCCTTAAAGCTATGGCGACGGAGGTGGGAAACCACCGTCGGTTCTACGCCGATGGGGTTGGGAAAACCCCCACCGGGACTACGCTTAAACTAAAAATCTCAGACTACTTCGTAAAGAAAGTGGAGGTGGAGAACCACCACTTCCTCCCAGTCGGTGGAGTTGGTAAAACCCCCACCGAGTATATAGCTTAAGAATACCCTGCTCTTTCTGAAGGTTGCGGAGGTGGAAAAACCACCACAATCCCTCTAACGATGGGGTTGGAAAAACCCCCAAAGTTGCTAAAATAAAGAACTCGTGAGATGGAAAAATCCCAGGAGTCCCATTCACCGCTAAACAAGGCGTTAGCAGGCTACTATACCTAGCTGGCTACTGTCTCAATTCGCGAAATTTGTCGCCCTTTTATACTTGTCCACGCGCAGGTGGACAGTTATCCTGCAACAATAAATTTTACTTATTATATGTATTTACTTAAGGTATCTTACATTTAACTGTATTATTCTACCCATATATCGCATTATAAGTATTTATCTCCAAATTGCGTATGTAAAAATGCCTCTTGTACTGCCCCCCCTAACATGTGAGTTCGTTGGTACGCATCTCCAGTTAGCTAGCATAGTTATTTTTGTT
The DNA here is from genome assembly GCA_029619165.1 of Eurosta solidaginis. Classification (NCBI taxonomy): domain Eukaryota; kingdom Metazoa; phylum Arthropoda; class Insecta; order Diptera; family Tephritidae; genus Eurosta; species Eurosta solidaginis. The sequence goes on from JARSSU010013669.1 coordinate 10,965, forward strand.
TTCCCTCTGCTGCTTGCTTATTGGGTCTTGTTGTTGTCGACGAGTTGGTTGCCCTTCGTAGGTAACTTGTGTCTAGTACCCACGCTGTGTTGTTGGTATGCTAACGTGACCGCTTCCTAGTACATTGCATTTTTTCGTTTCTCTTTGTGCGATGTCCGCCCCGACGGTTCGCTTTCAATGCCTGCTGTGCTTGGTCGCAATGGCTTGGTATACGTATGTTTGTATGTTTTTGGTGTTCTTGCAATGGGAGCTTATGTGTGTTGCTTATTGCATTGCTGTATTCCCAGCATTATTTAAAATTCCAGCCGGTTATGGGTTATCTGTGGAAATTATAATGTTCAACCAAAATATTTACCGTATGCGGGCAGAGACAATTATTTAAACGAAGAAATTAGATGTTGTCATGAATGTTTATATGTATATTAGGGTAATTCAAAAATGATTATTTTGTATGTGTAAATTTAATTCATATAATTCAGTTTTGTACATTTTACATGCTATATGTATAAATTCATTGTAATTCAAGTAGGATTTATACACGTTTTAATGAGTTTTGATAAATATTTGTAGGTTCGAATGTGTGGGCTCCAAAGCCGGTGGATTTGGGTCCTCACACTCTCCCCTCACCTGCCGTAAGCAGGGTTACCGTTACCAGGCCGGTCCTAGTGATTCTCACTCGGTACGTGTGGCCGTCTATGTTCCGATGGAACGTCCTCTTCCGCCGCTTCGTCCGTACTACCTGTACGTGCTCCCTGATGTCTCTCGCTAATTCCTCGGGGAGGGGTTCGACTCCGGTTCGGTTGGCCCATGTCTCGGTCGCCTCCGCTGTTGTCTTTTCGAGCCACCTCTCGATTTCTGTGAGCACATCCTCACCTTCGCCTATGTTGCCGTCACTCGCGTTGAGACTTAGTACGTCGCTGTCGTTGAGGCTGCCGTTGACCTCGTTGGTCAAACGGCTAAATATTTCGTCGTCGTCGTTGAGGCTGCCGTTGACCTCGTTGGTCAAACGGCTAAATACTTCGTCGTCGTCGTTGAGGCTGCCGTTGACCTCGTTGGTCAAACGGCTAAATACTTCGTCGTCGTGTTGGCGTTCGTTGGTGGTCCCATTACCGCCTCCAAGATCCTCCACTTGGTCGGGGGTTCCGTGCTTGCGTTGGCGTCGTATATCCGCATGCGGAGGGTGATGTGCCGCTGGTATTCGACAAACCCCCGGCCTTGTACCTCTTCGTCGGTTTGGCGTATGGAAAGCTCGCCCTGTTGCTTCGGTGGTGGTTCGTCGCCTTCTTCCTCGCTGTCTGAGGAAATGGGAATTGGGGTAGAGTCCCGGACCACGGCACGCTCCTCGGGTTCATATCCGTACTCAGTACTGTATGTCGGGCTCTGGATCTCGTTACCCATGTCGACGAGTGACCCTGCCGACTCGCACTCCGACACCGTCTCGTACCTCGGGCTAAGTATCGGGCCGCCCTCGTCGCCCCTGAGATACCCGAACGTTTCCGTGCCCTGACTGTCGGTCTCGCCGTCGTAGGCAACTTCCTCCTCTTCTAGTGGCACTGGGCCCGTCGTATGGTGGTTTTGCTGGCTTAGGTCCCGCCGGATTCTGATACGGAGTGAACCGTCCTTAGCACTCTCGGTGGTATAACTTGCGTTGTCGCTTTTGTCCATGTTTAGAAACTTTTGATTTATTTTCGGTGTTGTGCTCCCTTTTTATAGGAGTCCTCGCGGATCGTCTAACGGTATTATTCCCGGCAGCGCTCATCATGATTTCCTGGGTACGTTGTCTTGTTGTTGCAGGATATTTGGATCTCTTTATGTGCTTTGGCTTTCGCTGTATATGTGGTCCTACTGCTGCGGAATGATGATGTACCAATATACGAATGTAAATTCAAAGTTATACGTATATGTACATTAGGGTATTTCAAAAAAATTATGTCGGTAAATTTGAATATTGTAAAATTTGAAAAATGTGGTTTTGCGTGTGTGGCCCCAAGGCCGATGGATTTGGGTCCTCACGCTCTCTCCTCACCTGCCGTAATGTGACTTACTGTCACCATTGTAAAATTCAATTTCTCGTAGCGGTCAATACTTGCGTTATTTATAGGGTAATCTCTCGCGATCTGGGTCTTGTTCTAAAATGAAATGTTATGCAGAATTCCGTCACCAGGTTATAGCATTGGCTGGCTATGTGGTTGACGTAGTTCATCGTCGTCAGGATCCCGTTGTCTAGGGTTGGGGCTTGCGCTCGTGCTGTGTGCCACCCACTCCGGTCTTCATCTACCACCTGTTGGTTGTTGATTATGTCTGCGCGTTCGATTCCGAAACCATTTGCACCTGAATTGGCGAGTGCTAGTGAACCACACGTCGCTACCGTGCTGTAATCCGTCTGATCTTCTTCCGTGACCTGGACTGTTTGCGATGTTGGCGCGCGTGGCGTTGCTCTTACTACGGCCAGTTGCTCTGTGTGTTCCTCGGTGGATATCTCGGTGGAATGTTGGTTCGAGGTTCTACTACACGATGCTGATGATGGCGCGCGTCGTGTTGTTGCTATCGTCGTCGGTCGTCTCGTTTGTTCCCCGATGGGGAACTTCGGTGAAGCCCCCATTCGGGGCTTGGCGGGGCGCTTTTGACTTACCACGTTCGCGGGGTGAACGTATTCTTCTTTCTGTTTCTGGACTTGCTTCTTCTTCGACTGTCGCTTGATGGTATGCTTTTAGCTCGCTTATGTGTGCCGTCCTCCTTTTGCCGTTATGCACCTTGTCTAGCTCGACGATTACGGGCGATACGAAGTTCGTTACACGATGAGGCCCACTGTATCTTGGTGCTAACTTTGCTGCGAAATTGTCCACTGCTTTGGACAGCTGATGCTCTTTTACTAGTACCAAGTCGCCCACCGCCGGTTGCCATTGCCTCCTACGTAAATTATAATGCCTTGCCTGCTCCGCTGACGCTTGCTGTTGTCTACGACGTGCCATCTGATATACCTCTCGCATTTTCGCCATCTTTTCACTGAGAGCCACCTTCTCCTCGCCTGTGCCAAGTGTTTGCTCATCGTAGAGGGCGTTGGGGATCCTCGGTTCCCTACCCTGTACCACGAATGCTGGACTGTAGCCTGTTGACTCGCATACGCTCGTATTCAGTGCTAGTGTCATCTCTGGCAACAACTCATCCCATGTCTTATGCTCCTTCCCAGTGAATTGTGCTATCATCCTCTTGATGTTACGATTCGCTCTCTCCGTCGGGTTCTCTTGCGGTGTGTACGGTGCCGTTAGCTGGTGCTTTATGCCAGCTTCTTGTAAAAACTTCTTGAAATTCCTGCTTGTGAACTGTGCTCCATTGTCTGTGATTAGAATTTTTGGCGCGCCAAATCGGGCCAAAATCCTCTCCCTCATACCTCTGATCACATTCTCCGTCGTCGCCTTCCGTATTGCTATGATCTCTACCCATTTCGAGAATTTATCCACGAAAACTAATGCCATCGTATTACCATGCTTCGAACGAGGGAGTGGTCCAACGAAATCTGCACAAACGGTAGCAAAAGGTTCATCTGAAATCTGCGTTAGCATCTTACCTGCAGCTTGTTGCTGGCTGGGTTTGTAGACTTGGCATGCGTGGCATTGTTGCACGTACTTCCGTACGTCCCTGAACATCCCAGGCCAGTAATACCGCATCATTGCACGCGCGATGGATTTCCGTATCCCCATGTGCCCCGCGCTTGGTGTGTCGTGAATCTCGTTAAGCACTCTTCGCCTCTCCGATTTCGGTACGCATAACTTCCACGGTACCGCATCCTCACCATCCATTTGACTTCCAATTCGTCTGTATAGTCTTCCTTCCTCTATGACGTATTCGGGAAACTTCTCTGGTGTCCTCGTTACTTCAGCCATCTTTGACGTGTACCACTTGCAACTCAAACTTTCTTCATGTGTCGTAAGGCTACCCAGCTGTTCCTCCAGTGGCTGCCTCGACAGTGCATCTGCGACCACGTTCATCTTGCCCTTCCTATACTGCACGTCGAACGAATACTGCTGTAACTCGAGCGCCCATCGAGCGATCCGGCCTGACGGACTTTCGATCGCGTTCAACCATTTCAAAGCCAGGTGATCGGTGATAACCGTGAAATTGTACCCTTCTAAATACGGTCTCATTTTCCTTATTGCCCACACGATTGCTAAACATTCCTTCTCAGTTGGTGAGTAGTTCATCTCGGCTTTATTCAGCCGGCGGCTAGCATACGCTATTACTCGCTCTTCGTCATCCAACCCCTGTGTGAGAACTGCTCCGAGACCATAATCGCTCGCGTCTGTCTGTAATCGAAATCTTTTCGTAAAATCTGGGCAAGCTAGTGCTGGTGCTTGTATTAGTGCATTCTTCAACGCTTCGAATGCCGCCTGTTGTTCTTCGGACCATTTCCACCTACTTCCCTTCTTCAACATTGACGTCAGTGTGTGCGCAACTTGTGAAAAGTCGGGTACGAACCTCCGGTACCAAGAAACTATCCCCAGAAATCGCCTTAGCTCTCGTATGTTGTGTGGTGGCGTCAGCTCCTTGATAGCCGCAACTTTGTCGGGATCCGTGTGTATTCCTTCCTCGCTGACGACGTGGCCTAGATATTTCAAACTTTTCTTAAAAAACTCACATTTCTCTGGGTTGATCTTCAGATTCGCCCTCCGTAGCCGCCGAAATACTTCTCCCTAGGTGCTTTATATGCTCTTCCAAAGTTGTGCTGGTGATGATGATATCATCCAGGTAGGCAAACGCATTTGGTTCCAACTCTGGGCCAATAACACGGTCGAGTGCTCGCTGAAACGTAGCCGGAGCGGAATGTAGACCGAACGGCATCACTTTCCAGTGATACAACCCTCGGCCGGGCACGGTAAATGCTGTATACTTCTTGCTATCTTCTTCCATCGGGATTTGCCAATAACCATTTTTGAGGTCCAGACTGCTGATAAAACGCGCGCTACGTAGCCTATCTAAGATATGCTGTATTCTTGGGAGTGGGTACGCATCTGGCACTGAGCGAGCGTTGAGCTGCCGATAGTCAACGCAGAGTCTCCATTTGCCGTTCTTCTTCCGGGCTAGAACTATTGGTGCACTGTGTGGGCTGTGGGATGGTTCGATGCAACCCTTCTCTATTAGCTCGTCTACCTCCTTGTTTATGATCTCCTGCATCTTTGGGTTCTTAGGGAAATACCGCTGTTTGATTGGACGGTCATCTCGCATCACTATCTTATGCGTGGCAATGTTGGATACTCCTGTCATCTCTTCGAAAATCTGTAATTCGCGCTTTAGAAACGTACTCACCGCAACGTCACTCCTCACGTCTTTCTCGATACTTGCGCTACCTTCGTCCTCCATCATGGTTGTACACGTCACCATCTCCTGCGCTCTCTCTTCTGCTCGTAACGTCATTGTTTCGTTGCCACACCTCAGCTCAAATTTAGCCTTTGCCAGATAATCTGTCCCGATCACCACGCTGTCGACTAACCCAGGCAGAACTAACAACTCACTCTGATGCACTTGATCCCCCAGTTTTACCTCTGCGTCCACTGCCTCCGCTATCCATGCTGCGCTGCCATCGCCCATCACCACTCGTGTATGTATCTTCTTGAGCTTCCGTGCGTCTATTTTCGCCGCTGTCTTCTCGCTGATGAAACTTCGTGTCGCCCCCGTATCTACTGACGCCATGACTTCCTCTCCATCCAGGGTTACTGCAGCCAAGATTCGCCCTTGGGTCTGCCTAAATGTACTTACTGAGTACGAGGTTGGGTTTGTTGAGACGCCACCCCTCGATACCAATGGGGTCTCTGCCCGTTTCCCTGCTGTCCACGACAGCAGTCACGCGTTAGTATACCTACTCGGCCACACTGCCAGCAGAAATCCCTTCGTTCGTTTCGACACCCATGTGCGTAGTGTCCGCTTTCCCCGCATCGCCTGCATGCGTTCCGTGGATCGATGGGCCCTTGGCGTGGTGTCGTCGCATGCTCTGGCGTGCTCGCTTGTCGTTGCGCCTCCGTTCTCCGATCTCCTTGCTTCTCATCTTCGTGTATATATTGATAATGCTCGGTTGGCCGTCGCGGCACAAAAGGTTTCGCCGCCGGCCTTAGCGGTTCTTTCTCCGGTAAGATGTTCTCGTAATCCTCGGCCATGCTTACCAGTTCCTCTAAGCTGGTGAACTCGCTCCGTTTGATGTAAAGTTGGTACTCTCGTCGACAATTTCTGTAAATCCGGTTCAGCTTCTGCTCGCCGTTGTAGTCAGCGTGACGCATGAGTGCCTGTAACGATAAAACGTAATCCTTAAACTGCTCACCTGCGCGCTGCGTACGCTGACGGATCTCGTCATCTAGCTTCTCGAAATACCTCGAGCTCAGGAAAAATTTTAGAAAGTCCTTCTTGAAGGCTTCCCACTCTTGCCACTGCCTGTTGTTGTTCCGGTACCACACCAAGGCCTTGTCCTTCAGCAACTCAGGTAACGCTCGTGGGATGGAATCGCGACCAACTTCGTAACTGTCGGCCAGCTCCTCCACCCGTTCAATAAAACATAGCGGGTCCTTACCACCGTCATATTTCAGACCCCACTTACGTACTCGATCCATTATATTTGTGTGTGATGCTGGTTGGTACATCGCGTATGGCGGTGTTCGTGACCCCTCTTCGTGCCTGGTTGTTTCGTTGACATTTTCCTGTGTGTTGCCGCCTGGCGATGTTTGCTCGGCGTTTTCTATCGGAGTTGGTGGTCTTACCGTGATTACTGGTCGGACGTGCTGTAGGGCTAATTCTGTGAATCGTTCCTGGAATCTTGTGTCGGTACCTTTCGTCTGGATGAAGCCTGCTAGGCGCTTGCGTAGCTCTTCCACCGTTCCGCTGTCTTCCAGCCCAAACTCGGATGCGTATTTGAGAAGTTCCTCACGATTGAGGTAATACACCCAAGTTACCTTCACCATGCCTGCTAGCTATTTTGCTTTCTCTCCGTGCCTTTCCTGTGGATGTTTTGTATCTCGCAATCCTCTGTGGTTTGTGTCTCGAAATCCTCTGTGTGGTTATCCTCGTGTTGTTACTTGTTTACCATGAGTCTATGTATTCAGAGTCCCTGCTCGGGCGCCATTTGTGACGGACTTTTCCTTGCGCCGGGGTATGCTCAGTCCGTCCAGGATCCCTGTGGAATTAGAGAAGAATCCCTATCGTCTCCTTTTAAAGAGAAAGATCCCGTTTTGTTGTTAAAAAGAAACGTTATAAACTCTTTATTCCGAAATATTCAAACTACCCTTAAAGCTATGGCGACGGAGGTGGGAAACCACCGTCGGTTCTACGCCGATGGGGTTGGGAAAACCCCCACCGGGACTACGCTTAAACTAAAAATCTCAGACTACTTCGTAAAGAAAGTGGAGGTGGAGAACCACCACTTCCTCCCAGTCGGTGGAGTTGGTAAAACCCCCACCGAGTATATAGCTTAAGAATACCCTGCTCTTTCTGAAGGTTGCGGAGGTGGAAAAACCACCACAATCCCTCTAACGATGGGGTTGGAAAAACCCCCAAAGTTGCTAAAATAAAGAACTCGTGAGATGGAAAAATCCCAGGAGTCCCATTCACCGCTAAACAAGGCGTTAGCAGGCTACTATACCTAGCTGGCTACTGTCTCAATTCGCGAAATTTGTCGCCCTTTTATACTTGTCCACGCGCAGGTGGACAGTTATCCTGCAACAATAAATTTTACTTATTATATGTATTTACTTAAGGTATCTTACATTTAACTGTATTATTCTACCCATATATCGCATTATAAGTATTTATCTCCAAATTGCGTATGTAAAAATGCCTCTTGTACTGCCCCCCCTAACATGTGAGTTCGTTGGTACGCATCTCCAGTTAGCTAGCATAGTTATTTTTGTTTTCCCTCTGCTGCTTGCTTATTGGGTCTTGTTGTTGTCGACGAGTTGGTTGCCCTTCGTAGGTAACTTGTGTCTAGTACCCACGCTGTGTTGTTGGTATGCTAACGTGACCGCTTCCTAGTACATTGCATTTTTTCGTTTCTCTTTGTGCGATGTCCGCCCCGACGGTTCGCTTTAATGCCTGCTGTGCTTGGTCGCAATGGCTTGGTATACGTATGTTTGTATGTTTTTGGTGTTCTTGCAATGGGAGCTTATGTGTGTTGCTTATTGCATTGCTGTATTCCCAGCATTATTTAAAATTCCAGCCGGTTATGGGTTATCTGTGGAAATTATAATGTTCAACCAAAATATTTACCGTATGCGGGCAGAGACAATTATTTAAACGAAGAAATTAGATGTTGTCATGAATGTTTATATGTATATTAGGGTAATTCAAAAATGATTATTTTTGTATGTGTAAATTTAATTCATATAATTCAGTTTTGTACATTTTACATGCTATATGTATAAATTCATTGTAATTCAAGTAGGATTTATACACGTTTTAATGAGTTTTGATAAATATTTGTAGGTTCGAATGTGTGGGCTCCAAAGCCGGTGGATTTGGGTCCTCACAAATGTATTATCGTAATGGGGCAACCCTAGATGGTCACCCCACTCATAAATATTCGAATTGAAATACAAAGTAAAATACCTTAAGGGCCAATTAATGGTGACTTATTCATAACCAGATAACACAGCTGATCGAACCAACCTTATGGAAATCAATGTAATCAATTAATGGTGCCATACCATAACGCTAATGCCATAACCATACCATAGCCAACTAATTGGTTTTTGGTTTTTCTCCATATCCATAACCTAAAAATATTTGAGTTGGAAATTAATAACTTTTTGTAAATTTTATTTATTGTTTTGGATACGTTATGACTAAGAGACGTATTTTTTGTGGAATATATTTGTAATTTTGGCGTTTTCTTCATTTTTATGAAATTTCATGATTTTTAGGTTAAGGCACCATTAATCGATCACATTGGAGATGGTTATGATATGGGTATGGTTACGACTATGGCGTTAGGGTTAAGGAAGTTTAATTAGCCCTTTAACCTTGATACCCATATTTACTTACGACATTTATTTGTTGTTTTACACTATCTACGTACCAAATTTCAATCAAATCCACTGAGCGCGTTTCGGGATAGTAGCGTATACACAAATATCCAAGAATAGCTTTTTCAAAGTTATAAGTCCGTCACAATCCATGCTAAAACTGTCATCACTAGAGCAACTCCCAGCCGCTGGACTACTCCTCATACAAGCTTTCCCGTGGCAAACCTATCTCCGAACATACAATACGGTCTGTTGCCGAGAGCAAGTAAATGAACAACAAGGACATAGTAGGACTCCAAAGAGCTCGGAAGAACCCCGTTAGCACACATATGGTTGTAAAACCATTTGGTAATCTTCACACATAAGGTGATGTGATATACTGATATTGTAGGTATAAGCAAAAACACATCCGTTGTTTTGATACTGATAAACAAAAAAGAACAAAACAACTTGATTTGGTTACTGTAATCAAAAACCAACTTTGGTTACTTTAATGCTTATTTATAACTAAAAAAAAGAAGCTTGGTTACTATACTGGTTAAGGAACGCCTATGATGAATTTTTGTTGTTGTAATAGTTATTATCAAAAAAAGAAATTTTTTGATAATGATTAAAGTTCCCTAAAAAAAGTTAAGGTTATTTTCTTGTCACCTTTATTTAACATTTTTTTGTTTGTTTTTACAAACATTTTTTTTATTTATTATCTATATATTAACTATTGATACAGCTGGATTAATTCAATTCCATTACATTACCCATTACATTCCTCAGTAATTGGAAAAAGCAATCAATTCCTTTCCTCCACAGCAAAGGAATTGATTACATTTCAATTCCTAAAAAAAACCAAAAGTAATTTCGTTTTTTGAGGCTCGAGTACAAACAATTTTTTGTTTGTGATTGAAATGTGATCGATTAATAATACTCTGCGCAATTGTAATTTCTTTCCGAGTACTTTCGACAGGAATAGGAAATGTAATCGAAATTTCTTTCAATTATATTAAAAGGAATGGAAAACACACTTTCGAATTTCCCATTCCATTCCTCAAAGGAATTGCGAAAGTAATTGAAAAACTAAAAGTGAGTCTGTGTATAAGAACTTACTCCGGTTAATGTGGATGACTTTTCGGGTAACTCTTTTCATTATTTCATCTGATTTTTCTTGTGAGTGGTAACTGAAGGCATTTTGAAACACCATAAAATATCAATATTGATCCTCTTAAAGTTCCCAGCTTAGTAAGGGCATCTCCTTTCCTTCCTCCGCTATCGAAATGTGCTGGCTATAGGAAAGCAGCATACTTTTTAATTTTCTTTGATACATTCATACATACTTTTTAATTTTCTTTGATACATTCAGCTGACTTTTTTCTCGTGTTCTTGATATTTTGATCCATCCAGAGTTGCCTCCTCTGAGCGGTTTAGGACTGTCATCTACGCCGTTTCGCCTCATAGGAGGGTGGCGGTGATGTCGGTGACCAAGAACTGCCAACCCCCTAATCCAGGTTATTATGCGGACCGTGCCTATTGGGACGAATTGTAGCCATCGGCGCATGCATTCGAACAGAACCTTCCCGATACCGGTCCACCTCGGAAGGTATTGATGGCCTTACGTAAGGGGCGCTGCTGTGGCGAACGAATCTTTCCCCGTATATAATAGGTACTGAACCGGTGGGCCCGCCTTTTCGGGCAGGTGATCGTACGACCGATATGAACGGCTCATTATCTATTTGTAATAAGGAAAATGATAAGGGAAGGACTGGGTCGCAAACCCAGGAAGACAAAAAACGCATTAAGCAATGCGTCGGACTCGGGGAGCGAGAGTAGTGCTGATTCAATGAACTCCATGTTGGAAAAGCATACAAATGAAACGGAGTAGTAGTGTGGAGAAGGGTATGGAGCAGAGGAAGTAAGAGAGCCATGTCCCTGTACCGAGCAGCACTAAGAATTGTCCAACGTCTGAGAGCAGTGGTCGACACAACATAAGTGGAAATCGAGCGCTTGTAATGGGCTCATGAGGCGGTAGAAATATGTCGGAAGCAATTCAAAAGGTTTCTTGCGAGAAACCCTCGGTACTGCAACCGGTACGTGGAGGAAGAAGCGTCGAATGGCAGAATGAAGAGGCAAGCCTGTTTTCAGACGCAAAAAGGACTCACTCCCAGAGCCGCGAGGCAGGGCAGCCGCATAGACAAGTCAAGTAGGCCTAAAGCTGTGGGACAGATGGGCCCAAAAGCGAGGAAGCAACTACTTCGAAGGCTGAAAGTCAAAGGGAGGACATCAAAAGTGGCGAAGTGCCAACAATGGAAGTAAGAGGTAAGCCAAAGCGAGATAACTCTAAGTCTCTGGCCTTTTCTGAGAAGATGAGTGATGTGGCGAAGCAGTCACTGACTGTGGCGCTGGTTGATCGTAGCAATCCTTTCGGACAGATGACTACTGAAAGATGGAGATCTGTAGAAAGAGAGCTTATTAGCTTAATGCTTAAGATGATGCGCGAACAACCAAGTTAGCCTCGAATATACCGACACAGGATTGGACATTGGGATCTATAGATTGATTTCAATTGTGTTGCATTATCGCCAGACTCAGCGCTATGACTCTAGCTCACCTGATATATGTTAAAAATTTATTAAAATATTCTCTAAAGAAATTCGGCGGCCACCGTGGTGTGATGGTAGCGTGCTCCGCCTATCACACCGTATGCCTGGGTTCAACTCCCGGCAAAGCAACATCAAAATTTTAGAAATAAGATTTTTTCAATTAGAAGAAAATTCTTTCTAAGCGGGGTCGCCCCTCGGCAGTGTCTGGCAAGCGCTCCGATTGTATTTCTGCCATGAAAAGCTCTCAGTGAAAACTCATCTGCCTTGCAGATGCCGTTCGGAGTCGGCATAAAACATGTAGGTCCCGTCCGGCCAATTTGTAGGGAAAAATCAAGAGGAGCACGACGCAAATTGGAAGAGAAGCTCGGCCTTAGATCTCTTCGGAGGTTGTCGCGCCTTACATTTATTTATAAAGAAATTCTGCCAGGTGCTAATGTGACCTAGCGAGAAAACTTGACTCATATTAGGAATCTCAACTTTAATACTATGCGGCTAGTAAATTAACACAAACGAGCAATTGGGAAGAGCACCTAAATAACTGCAACCTCTCTAGGGTGTCGATAAGCCCTGGTCAATCTTCAAAGCTTTGTCTAACCCGAAAAAACACAATGATAATATATCAGTCGTCTTTGGCGATAAAACTCTGCGGACTCGAAGACATGCGGACGTCGCAGACGGTTTTGACGCCAATTTGTAATGCGTCCTTGAGTAGGCAAGGCCAGATGAAGTGCAAAACAGAGGGGAACATAAACACAAACACGACGGTTGACCCATTACCATCACCCCACAGTGGTTGAAGAAGCCATGAAAAAGCCAAACCTTCTAAATCATTAGGTCCAGATGGAGTAGCCGTTCCAATGGTAAAACATCTAGGCGCTGAGTAATTAAGCTACCTTACGCACGTTTTTAAGCCTCGGAAACCGGCTAACGAATGTGAGTCATAACGACCGGTATCATTCCATTCGCCAGTAGCGAAGACATTGGAAGCCTTCCAGCTCCGTCAGTTTACTGCGAATCTTCACCTATCCACTCATAAGGATGATTTCCGAAAAATGCATAGCATTACCAGCACTGTCAAAAGATTGATTTTGACACAGTAAACCACGGCAATCTACTCCAAGATATAGAAGGTTCACCCTATCCCCTTTGTATAAAAAGATAGACCGCAAATTATTTGAACCTAGCCGACCAAGTCCACGGCCACTCTCTTTTGCGACGTGGAATATTGACGTACACGTCGATGGTGTTACGTTACCGATTATCAGTCATCAAAGATCTTAGGGGTACAATTCGGTCACACTGTCACCTTCAAGGCGTATGCCATCGAAGTTGTATCTAAAGTACAAAGCCGCAAAGAAATCCTCAAGTCGCTTGCCAGTAGCATTTGCGGAAAAAATAAAGAAACGCTGCTAGCTACGTAAAAGGCAATTGGCCGGCCGCTCAACAGCAAGTCTAAACTATGGTAAATCAATCTTACCATACCTTTCCTCATATAAGGCAAGGAGAAATGAATTGCCAGTCACAGAAGACAGTGCTTGTGTTTTGCAAAAATTTTAATATGGCCTCATAAAATCACCGCTTGAATCGTAAAAATATTTTTTACACTAAGAATTTTTCAATTACTTTTGCAATTCCTTTGAGGAATGGGAAAATATTAATTACTTTTGGCATTCCTTGTGACGTAATTGGAAAATTTTCAATTCCATTTCCAATTCCTTTCGAAAGTACTGGGGCAGAAATTACATTTGAACAAAGTATTTCTTTTTTCAATAACAAACAAAAAATCTTTTCGTACTCGAGCCTCAAAAAAACCATATTACTTTTGGTATTTTTTCTGAGGAATTGAAATGTAATCAATTCCTTTGCTGTGGAGGAAAGGAATTGATTACTTTCCTCAAGTACATGTAATGGGGAATCGACGGTAATGAATACTAAATCATTACTAACGAGCTCTGACTATCTACGTTG